>JAOQMM010144588.1:0-12733 GCA_027563515.1 Erythroxylum platyclados | reverse complement strand
GTCCTTGCTTGCCCTTGCCTTTGCCATAATTCCTTTTGGGCTTCTTTCTAGCTCCTTGATGACTTACCAAATTAATGGTATGGGTCCCCTGATTCTTAAGCCTTGTCTCTTCTTAAACAAGCATACTGGCCGACTCATTCACATTCCACTTATCCTTTATAGTGTTGTAATTCATTTGAAATGGCCATTCATTCCCAATGTCTTTAGTCTTACTACTATATTTGTCATTTCAATGACATGTTCATACATGCTTCGTGAACCATCAAACTTCATAGTGGTCAACTTAGCCATTAATGTCCCCGCAAGTGATTTATCAGCAGTTTGGGAATGCTCTTCCACAAATTTTATAAACTCTTTAGCAACTTCAGTATTGGGAAGAGTTGTCTTAATGTTGTTAGCAATAGTCATTCATATGAACATTAAGCTCAATCTGTTCGATCTTTCCCAAGTTTTATAGAAAGATTTCTTATCAGCAGTGCTTGCATCAGTAATAGCAACTGGTGTCTCAACTTGGAGTGCCAAATTAAGGCCCAATACACTAAGGTGAAATTGGACTTGTTAACACCAGTCAAAGTAATTTAATCCATTAAAGAATGGAACAGATGAAGCAACCGAATTAAAGTTAACAGGAATAGAAACTGCAAAACATAATAGAATGCTCACACATTAATTCTTTGAGTCATAAAACATAACACTTAATTCAGATTCAAAAACAATTATTCCACATAAAACATTTAATGTGTATCTAAGATTTTTTTTTGGCCGATTCTAAGACATACCATAATTACAATAATGATGCTAATTTTATTGGAGCTTGTAGCGGTCCTGCATGTTTTGAGCATGTCATTTTATTGAATGGGGTTTTGTTCTAACAACTTGTACTAAAACACTCTTTCATACGACGAGACTTCTGCAGAAGCTGGGAGTCCGAATAAGTTGCTACTCCTGTGACAATATCACATGTCCATAAGGGATATGTCAAATCCAAGACTTAGACGCCAATACATGTTTTTGTTTTACATCACATGTAAGTCTCTTCCGTGTTCCATTAGACACTGTTCGTAGTCTTGGTCTACGTAAAGTACTCTTTAAAACTAAAATGCGCGTGATAGGACCCATTAGTGTTCCCTTTGCTATTGTCAGATTTCTGCATTTCAGAAGAATCCAAGAAGGAGGTTGTTATACTTATATCAGCTTTAGTTCCTCCTTAAGTTGCCACGTTGAGATTCATTCTAACCTTAATATTGTTAAATAACCCATGTCTGCGGGTTTGGTCTTGACGATGTGTCATCATAATCAGGGGTTGCTTCTTATGGCAGTATTCATCTCTGAAATGCTATTTAAAGGACTTATCTTGTCCAGCTTTGCTTTTCTAGTTTGTAGTTTGTACAGAATCAAAGATAAGAGTGGCCCATAGGAGGAGAGGCCGACGCGAAGTAAGAATTTTAAAAATGCTCATTAATCATCACATGCTCCAAGGACATTGATTGACAAGGATATTTGATTAATATTAAGTTTCGAACGAACCAGATGAGAGAAGGAAGGTTGGAGGGTAAGAAATTGCATCTCCTGAAAGTTTGTGTCCAGTGCCAACGAACTTCTCATGCTTTCTGCTCATGATCTTATAGCTTCCCCAACATGTATAACTGTTGCTTATATGCCAAATTGGATAAAACACAAAGATCTCCTTACTCCCCAGTCAATGGATTAAGAGTTAAGTTGTTCTTCTAGTGTTTTCACTTGCCTATTTCCATAGCCCCGTCCTGCAATTCCATTTCAAACTGGCATGCGGCAATCTGCAAGGCCAGGGCTAAAATTCATGATTTTAATATTAATTAGTTTCAAAATGTTCCTCCATCAAAGCGAACAATAATTGGTATGTATGTATATATATATTCTTCATATTTCAATATGACCTAGATCACTTCTTAGTTGATTTTAAGTAGTCTGGGAAAAGGTTCGGATATGATTTAATTTGATTCAAAATTAGTTTTATATACTTTAATAAGGCCTAAGTCATTTTTTGATTGATTTTAAATTTGAATAAAATTTAATTTAATTCAAAATTCAAATTTTAATTTTAATAGTATTTGACTCGAACTTTCTAAATTTGACTTGAATCTTAATTTTTATTTAAAACTTAAGTTTGGGCCCACTTTATTAAAACTCGATTGAATTTTGAGTTATATTTGAACCTATAAATTAAATTTAGACTTAACTTGAGTTTTAAAAGATCCTATCCAAGTTATTATTATTCTAATCTTAAAAAGATTTAAATATTGAAAAATTAGCTTAACTACATATTCAAGTAATCAACTCTTCAAGAAAGGAGTTTTTCTTTTCTTGTTTTTCCTAGGCAAGGACAGTTCTCAATTTTCATCCTACCCAAAAAAAAAAAGGGAAACTTTTATTTGGTTGTCTAGGCATTTCACTTTAAAATATGGGTTTTCATTAAATCGTATTGGCATACCATTCAAGAAAAACTCCATCTGTTTTAATTGCAAGATTCGAAAGGATATTATTACAACAACAACAACAACAACATTCAGTATAAATCTCGCTGATAGGGTTTGTAAAGGTCTAGTAGTACGCAGCCCTATTTCTAACTAATAGAGAGATTGTTTATAATTATTAAAAGTTATCAATTTATCTAGCAAATTAATTCAAACAAAATAACGAAAAATTTTGACAATTATTAAATTACAATTAGAAATATTAGGTCAATTTTTTATGTTTCAAATTTGAGATATGAATTTGTTGCAATTAAATATCATTTTCAAGAGTTAAATGTGATCGAATTTTAATACATGTTAATATCACTAGATAATTGTGATATTATTTGTGTAATGATTATTAATTAAGAATAGATAAAGAGTTACATTATATCAACTTCATATAATTAGACGATAATTTGGAAGTTAATATTTACAAAAATAACTTATATTAATATGGTGGAAGTTGATGGAACTCCATAGTCGAATATGCAAATAATTGTACGAAATTAAATAAATTATTCCAATATTTATAGTTAATTTTGAAATTACTTTTAGCATTAATGATTGAATAGTAAAACTTTATGTAGTTGATTTCATTCAACAACTTTGAAAATCTTGATGTACACAAAGAAATATTTATGTATTGTAAATATCGAAGGTTAATTTTTATTTTTATAATTATTTATTATATAATCTTATGTTTTCTTTTTTATATCATAACATGCAGAACAAATGAATGTAGGAGAGATAATTCATAATTTTAGAAGTTATTTAAAAAATGTTCGATAATAAAGATATATCTATTTATTAATAATTATATATTAATTTAATTATAATTGAATATAGTTTAAATAATGTTTTTTAAAATGTAGAAGTAGTGTGAAATATTAATTATTTTGACTAAAAAAATTAGCAAGTAATTAAAAGTAGTATTATACCCTACAATAAAATATATAAATTCAAGTAAATTTTTTCTTTTCAAATTGCATTTTAGCATATTATCGGGGAAACGAGCGTTACAGTAGTTGGACCGGTCCATTTCCGATGAGATAATTGAAAAGTGTGTTATAGGTTGTTATAAGTTTAATAACAGAGAAATATAGGCATGAATGAAGAGGTTGGCATGCCGATGACCACAAGAACAACTTGTGATACCATTCATAAAAGCATGAATGAAGAGGTTGGCACGACGATGACCACAAGAACAACTTGTGATGCCATTCTAACCAAACATATGGCTGGAAATTGGTACAGTAATGCTTGAAAATTGATCTATTGATCCACGTAAGAGTCGTAGTAAATCTGAAGGTATCCCTAGCATTTCTCAAACCGGTTATCTAAGGTCTTCTGATGTGCTAGCTAAATAAATTTGGCATCGAGAGAGTGGATTTGCGCTCAGCTACAGCTAGATTCAACAAGTTTTATATGATGGTGAATAAAACTTTACTTCTCAGATTGTGATTGCTGGCTTTCTTTCAGTTTTGACACACAACAAGCTTAATGGACCGGAGCTTAAAGGAACTGTACCTTATGACTTTGGAAGCTGAAAGTAAGCTTAAATTCTGCATTAATGCTGTAAAAGATTATATATATAGCATTCATTCAAATATAGGCGCAGTTAATTGTTTTTTCTTTGTCTGTCCAAATCGGACTTGAGTATTCTATTATATGGATTATGGATCTAATCTTGTTTGATCAGTACAAGTACAATTAAGATTAAGATTAGTACAATCTCGTTTGATGAGTGTCTATCATATTTAAAAGTTGAAAACATAATTAATTTTCTTGTTATCCATAAGATTAAGATTAAGATTAGTACACTTTAGTCATGATGTGGAAATATCCAATTGTACTCTTGTATTCGTGATGTAATTAGATTTTGAGATTGGAATAATTGTTTTAATACTAATGAAATATGATAAATTATTAATAAAATAAATTTATATTAAATATTG
Source organism: Erythroxylum platyclados (assembly GCA_027563515.1). Lineage (NCBI taxonomy): Eukaryota > Viridiplantae > Streptophyta > Magnoliopsida > Malpighiales > Erythroxylaceae > Erythroxylum > Erythroxylum platyclados. The sequence continues at coordinate 8,283 of JAOQMM010144588.1, read as the reverse complement.
ATTATTTATTTATAATTTTTGATATAAGTATGGCAAAAATAACATGAATTGACCCTTAAGATTTTCATAAAAGTTTAAAAGAGTATATATCGTTTCATAAGTTAACCCTTCATGTTAACAATTTTTAAAGAATAGCCCATACTTTTATGAAACTCAACAATAGAAGCCTTAAGTTTTTCTTACTATATTAATAAACTCTTATCCTTATCATATATGAACTCTAATATCATTAATAAATTTTGCCTATAAAAATTGTTTTGTGAACATATGTTAACGTTAACGATTGACTTGTAAATATTATTACCTTAAGGACTTATTTGCATTTTTATTAAAATCTTAAGAGTGTGTTCATATTTTTAGTCAAAGTGATAATATGTAAATATTATAAAATAATGAAATAATAATTTTTTAATATTTTATTTTTTAACAGCCTTCACATCTTTTTTTTAAAAAAAATTAAGTTCATATTGGCTATTTATCTGAGTGCGATTATAATTGAAGAAATCTTCATTATTAATAAAAGTTTTTCTTCAAAATTAATAACCTAATGATGATTTAATCATTTAATAACTAATCTTTTAATGATTGAATCTTTTAATATCCTAATGATTTAAGAAGGTTTATTATGGAGTTTTTTAACTTTCAGATCATTATGTAGTGTAGCTCTCCCATCATTAGTAGGTATTATAAGAGTTTGAACTTACATTACTAGAGTTTTCAACTCCAATCGCTTTTTAACTTTCTTGAAATTTTCAATTTTTGATCGTCTAAGAATATAACATCTTAACTTCTACTAATTTTTTCATCCTTGAAATCCCACAAGTTGTATTCAAATTCATCATGAGCGTAACTCAAAGAAATACATGGTTTAGATTTTCCACCAAGTTTGGATCTCCCATCCCTTAGGATGTGAATGAGTGCTCTAAAACCAAATACTTTCAAATGATCCTATGAAATATCTTTTCATCTCTAAACTCATTTTGGAATATCACCATTTAATATGACTAATGGATAAAGATTGACCAGATCATCTATTATTTTTCTTATAGCTTCTTCCTAAAAAGAAGTTAGTAATACTAAACATAAAATCATGTATCAAATTCATTTAACAATCGTAAAATTCATCCTTTTTGTAACTCCATTGCGTTAAGGCGTCCCAATGATTGTTTTTGTTTTCTTTAATTTGATTCCATAATCTCTAAAGTAAATTTCAAATACACCTTTTACTCTCCTCCATTGTCAAACCAGACACACTTTGACTTTCTACTTGTTTTTATTTTAATATTAGCATGAAAGTAGTGAAAACAGTAAAAAAAAAACTTAAATCTTTTAAGTTGAGTGCAAGGGCCCAGATCTTTTTGAGTGTAAAACGTAACAAAATACAAGAAACCTCTAATTTCTTACATTCATCGTATAATCATATGTATATACTAGATCAAGTGTGTTGGATCTACTAAAGGGAGTGACAAATTTGTTAACTGCAACTCTTTACTTTTTACCTGCTAAGCAATTTGTATATTTTTGGAAAGTTGTGGACTTGACTAAAAATAACTTATTTCTCAACGAAACACCAAGTTCTTTCTCACTAAGATGGCCTAGATGCTTATGCTACATATCACTGGATATATTATCAGCTACATTGACCTCTCTTGGCCACATCTCAAAATGAGCCAAGTACTTGGTATTATTTTTCTTAAGGGCAACTATTAGATAACTTTTGGCAAGCTTCAACTACTATTTTTAAGGTGATAACATAAATTCTTGTGGAGAAAAAATGAAAATAGATACTAGGAACATATTGAACATCTCTTTGAAACAGTTTGTAACCTACATCAAATTCTAGACATATATCTCATGTGCCATTGACTTTGGTATAAACCTCATTATCCATTTTAACAGTACCAAAATAAATAGATATGAAGTAAAGAAATCTTGAATAGATATAAAATGATAAGAAGCTCCATATTCAACTATATATGTGTAATTCTAAAATTTAAGTTTCAATTAGCCATCGTAACGTCTAATGTTGCATAAGTTATCTCAAAGTTTTTTGTTCTCTTCGCTTATTTCCTTTGACTACCCCATTTTAAAATTGCGACTCTCCTTTTTTATGTAACCAAGTATACTAAAATGGTAACACTTTGATTTTTTTCATGTTGATATATCCCATTAAATTTATGATTTTTGAAATTTTTTTAAGGAAGTTTGGTTCTACTCCTACCTTGTCTATATTTGTATGATTAAAAAACAAGGGCTTTCAAACAAACCCTTAGTCTCTTATTTTGATCCCTTTATTAAATAAACTTTCTTTAATGGAAGTGAAATATAGACTTATCTTGTACACAGTTTATCTTGAAGTCATTAATGAGAGATGAAAAGTAACTTTACTCTCTGCTTATTGTTGTTGGGGCATTCCAGAACTATAATGTCTATTTTATACCAAGTTTCACAAAGAAGTTAAAGTTAATAAAGGAATACTGTTAAACATCATAATAATTATTAGATGATATGATGCAGGATCTTCTTAGTTTATAAATAGAGGAATATAGGGATGTGTGTGGTGATTTCAAAATACTCATTGTAATACACTAAAGAGACAAATTTAATCCAATTATGCATTTCTTCACTTGGGTTACTTGTTTGAAATAATCATCACGTTATTTTTTTATTTATGAGATTACTTTTATTGTTTTACAATTGTATGGTAGAACCAATTTGGAACTGGTGTTTTAAAATTACAAATGATTATAAATTGAATTCTTGGCTAATGTATGAATGCAATTAGGTGTGAAAGAAATTAGAGCATATTTGAGTTCATTAATTCCAAAAAACAAATAAATTGGAATACAAGAGATTGAATGATCTAATTTTTTTATACAACTTAAAAATTTTGAGAAAGGTATGTTATTGTTATTATTAAGTTAAATTTAATTTCTTAGTAATTTAATTTTTATTTATTTACTATAACTTTTAATAAAGCAAGTAGTTGTGTTGATCTGATTTGCCTTGATCAATATTGATCTCTTAACAAATTGAATTTTTGAGGAATCAAATTTTATAAATGAGAGTGACTTAGAAGATGATCTTAGATGATAAAATATTGACATAATATTTGGTACATTGAGTTTTAATGATAGTAATGATAAGACTCCCCTTATGACGAGGACTTTGTACCAAATGAAAATTGGGGTCAATATGATTTAAGCGGATATGTCGTTTAATAAAATTTAAGGTTTTTTAACTTTATTCTTTTTGCTTTTAGTTTCACTTATATTTAGTGTATATGTTAAATTTTATATGTTTAACATAAATAGAAAACTTATAATTGTAATTTTTTTCATTTTAGATTTCATTTTCACTTTGTTGGGTTCTAGAGCACAAACTCTTATTGTTATGAACCTATATTATTACTATTATATGATATTTTGTTATAATCAATTGTGACATTTTAATTGTTTTACATTATTCTTAGTTTTATAATTAGAAGAGAATTGAATGATCTTTTTGTTATATTAATCTAGTTATTATTATATACTAAATAACAATGATATTTATTTATAAGAAAAATATGTTAAAAATAAATATTAATATGAATAAAGAAATAATTGTTACATCAAATATATGCTATTATATTTTTTAGACATAATTGAAATAAAGTTAAACTAAGACAATTTGTTCTTTTTCTTGTGGTGCAGAGTCTTATACCTCCTTTAGTTATATAACTATTGTTGGTTGCACTTGGATCATTGACACTGTAGCAACATATCATATGTGTCCTGATCTTAACATGTTTTCACATAAACAAAACCAAACACCCCCACCACATAACCCTACCTAATGGACATATAGTACAAGTCTCTTGTATTGGTACTCTTCGAAATAAACATGACCTATTTTTACATGAAGTCCTTTATGCACCTTCTGTCAAATACAACCTATTATCTGTTAGCAAACTTTGTGCTCAATTACATAGCTCAGTTTCCTTCACCAAAAACTATTGTATCTTGTAGGGCCCTTTAATAAAATGGTTGTAGGATCTTAGCATCTTAAGAAAGCTTATTTATTTTACACGTGCATCCTAAAGATAATGGTATGAATAAGACACTCTATAATCATGAGATATGTACTTATGTTTCTCATTATAATGTTTTAACCTCTTCAAACACAATTTTGCCTAAATTTTGTACTTCTTATGCTAAGATTTGTAACATTGACTTATGGAAAAAATGTTTGGGTCACTTACCTTATAATAAAATTCAACTTTTGCTTCTTGATTGTAATACTATCACTTTTGATAATACAAATAAAGAAGAAAGTTAAGTTAAAGAAGAAAGGCAGTAACCCCCTACAAATTCTAATGGCTTCAAATGCATTAAACATAGCCTTAATAGTTGTTGAACCTTCATCAATAACAGCAGAAAATACTGATTTAGCAACTGAATCTCACCTTCGTCGAGTTCAAAAAAGGCTAGCATGGATGATAGATTATAAGGTAACATATTTTGATCAAATTAAAGATTCAATCACCCATTTTGCCTTGTTTTCATATTGTGTTCCTACATCTTTTGAGAGTGCAATCAAAGAATCAAAATGGTAGAAAGTGATGGATGATGAAATGGAAGCCATTGAAAGAAATGGTACTTGGAAGCTATATGACCTTCCAAAGGAGCACAAGACCACTGGTGTGAAGTGGGTCTTCAAAACAAAACTAAAGGCAAATGGTGAGATTGACAAATATAAAGCAAGATTGGTGGCTAAGGGATATAAGCAAGAATATGGAGTTAATTTTACGAAAATTTTGGCTCTAGTTGCAAGGCATGATACAATCAGATTGGTGATTGCATTGGTAGCAAAAAATTCATGGCCTATCTTCCAACTGGATGTCAAATCCATATTCTTGCATTGAGACTTGAAGGAATAGGTATTTATTAATCAACCTCCTAGTTATGTTAAGATTGGAAATGAGTTGAAGGTATATCAAGTAAAGAAAGCTCTTTAAGGACTAAAACAAGCTCCATGAGCTTGGTATAGTTGTATTGAAAATTATATTTTGAAAGAAGATTTTTAGAAATGTCCATATGAGCACACACACACACACTACTAGAAAATTACAAAATACCGATGGTAAAAATACCGTAGGCAATCAGCAATGAAAAATCAATTCCCATTGGTAAAATTGTCTGAAAAAATTGCATTTAGCGACAGACAAATTTTTTGTCGGTAAATAAGGAAATTATCTTGAAAAATTTTTTGACGAAATATAGCGACGGAATATGCATTTCCGTTGGTAATTTTCCCAGGAATGCTTGGCGACATAAATTGGCGACGGGGTGTACCGACAGGACTGGATTCCGTCGATGATTTATCGATGGAAGAGTTACTTCGTCGATAAAATTAAAACCTAAACGCCATCGTTAGCTTTGACTTCAACGTTTTTAATAAAACGAAAACGATGTCGTTTTGGTTAAGAGTTTAACCTACCCTGAAACCCACCCCCTTATCGATGCTCATTTTCTCCTCGCTTTCATTTTCTCTTCTGTCACTGCCGTCATTTGTGCGTGCTTCGATTCCCTTCTCTTCGTCCATCTTCTTGCTTCTGTGTCCATCTTCTTCCTTCGCGTGCTTCGGTTCCCTTCTGTGTCTTCGCGTGCTTAGGTTCCCTTCTTCCTTCATGTGCTTCGGTTCCCTTCTCCCTTCTGCGTCTTCGTTTAATCATCGATTGAGGTAAGTGGGTATTGTTTTTTACTGGATTTTTTGTACTGCTTTGATCATTTGGGTTTTTGTTTATGGTTTGATTGTATGGGTAATCATCGGTTTATGTTTTTTACTGGGTTGAGGTACTGGTTTAATTATCAATTGAGGTATAAAACCTATACATTGATATTTTTGTAAGGCATTATGCTTAGATTATAGTATAAGCATCGATTGTAGTTAGATTATATTTTTGTAATACATTAACAATCATCGGTTTTCTTATTTAAAAACAAAGTTTTGGTTAGGAGATAAGAAAACATAATTAAAGACATAAATTATAGCATCTTGATAGTAGAAATATTTTATTATGATATTTAATATGGAAATATAAATTGAATATATGTGTTAATGAATGCTTGTTTGGTGATGATAAAAAGTTTAGGAGTTGTAAGATCTTTTGTTTCCATGATGATCCCATTATAGATAAAGCTATTCATATTATTCACATACTGATTAATGAAAATGCTAACTTAAAGTAATAATTAGCTATAATTTACGAAGGGAAATTTGAAGACAAGATGAGAAAAGGAGTTGTTGGAAGACTGAAAAATGAATAAAATGAACAAATTGAGTTTGGAGAAAAAAAATAAAGTACATAGATTATGAACTTAAACTTGTTATGAATGAGAATAAGGAGTTGTAGGAGATATTCTTGACATATCTCATTATTATTTCGATGTTGATACATATTATTGTTATATTCTTCTCACTATTGAAATCATGGGCTAACATGAGAAGTACTGATTTATAATATAGGGATAAAATGATATGCTTAGAATTTTTAGCTCTTCTTTTATGTCAGTATGTTCTTTCTAATAAGTTATATGTGTTGTATGTCAAAGTTTAGTTAATATATTGAGAATGTTGGAATTCATCGTTGAGCTATTGTAGTTATTACATTCATATATAATTACGTTCAAATTAGACAATAAAAAAGATTACAATGAATGAAATTATATTGGTTTAACAAATCTTCTCCTTATTAAAAATCATATTCATGAGTCAACCACAGAATCAAAGATGATGAAATAGTTTATAATAATATGTAAACTTTTTGAGGCAATGATACAATTTATTTAAGACAATTTTCTTAAGGGAATCGTATAACCTTTTAAGGCAATATGAAAATTCCATTTAATTCATGCATATGAACACTATGAGATTTATAAACCTAAAAACTCGAGATTCATATACTTGAAAGATTGAGATTCATACAACAATAATGCTTGTTCACATAAACATATTCAACTTATAGACTTTCGTAATTCATTATGCAAAAGGGAAATAATGTATGCCATTAAACATAGGCATAAAATGACTATTGACAGTTGGAATTATCATTTTCAGGTACATTATTCTACAATCTATTTTAGGTACATTCTCTTAACCATCACCATACACAAAAGCCTATAGATCCAACCAGAATCTACATAAAATATATAAAATGGATCCAACTAGTTACATTCTCTTTCATTAATAGTTTCATTTTTGACAATTAACCACCTAAAAGATTATGAATCCAACCAGAATTCATTACAAACTAGCTAGTGCACAACTAATTTTTATTCACACTCTACTGATTTCCAATTTGAGTATTAATTTCTTGTTGGCTTAAATTTCTAATAGCCCTTATTTAGAAGCTTGCTTATGTAATTGACATGATGTGATATTTGAGGTAACCTTCCACCTCAACCCTCTTGGTTAGAATAATGGTTGGAAAGTGATTGGATAAACTGACCTTTCGTAGCTACTTCTAAAGCTATAATAGATATGTATAGTGAGAAATTAATCCTAAAGGTAGGGTATAAGGAACGAGGTTTTAAGATATCTAAAGCCATAAGACATTCACATGAAAAAGAAGATGCTTGTTTTGTGTAAAAATGACTGACACTGAAATTTGTCATAATTTGTAGGAAGTAATGGCATATGATCCATTAGAGACTTATATTAGACAAGGAGGAAGAGGAGATGGACAACCATATTCCAATAGGGAATATGATATATTTAGAAGATAAGCCTATGACGAGGAAGAAGAACTTTGAGGAGATTGAAGAACTTAAAAGGAGTACAATTAAGCCTTCAATTGAGGAGTCAAATAATAAAAAACTACAAGAAAATTGCAAATTACCTTTTATTAATTCTAAAAATGGATACTTGATTTACACTATGATAATTTCAAATTCTTGTCTTCTATGGAGTTATGGAGATCATAATGAATCAAATACATTATTGCTAGATGATTCACAATATAAGGTTTTACATAATCTAGCATACAAATATACTATTTACCTTTTATCTTTATTGTAGGTGCATAATTACTTTCTTGGTTTTATGATTTTACATCTTCCTATTTATATGTCTAACCTCTCTTTTTTTTAATGTAGGGAGTTTAAGTGTTTCCTATATTGGTTTTCAAGATTTCAGATACTAGCTTGAGTATCTTGCTGAAAACTCATGATGTTAGTGGCTAAGGATTTAACTATATCCTCCAAAGAAGACTTACCTTCGGTATTGAGAGCCATTTGTTGC
>JAOQMM010144572.1:0-12735 GCA_027563515.1 Erythroxylum platyclados | reverse complement strand
GGTTCAGGGCTGCATCTCGCGCACGGTGCGCGACACCGCCGCGATGCTGGCGGCGACCGAGGCGCGCGGCGCGGCCGCGATCTTCGCGCCCGTCGGCATGGTCTCCGCTCCGCTCTCGCGCAAGCTGAAGGTCGGCGTTCTGACGCGCGGCTTCGGCGGCTTCGACGCGACCTCCGAGGTGACCGCGGCCGTGAAGATGGAAGCGGACCGGCTCGCGGACGAGGGGCATCAGGTGAGCCGCACCGAGTGGCCGACGGCACCGACCTTCTTCGACGACTTCCTCGCCTTCTGGTCGCTCGGCGCGGCGGGGGTCGTGCGCGACGCGGTGCGCAGGCTCGGGCGAAAGGCCGACGATGGCATCTTCGAACCTTTCACCCTCGCCATGGCGGAGAGGGCGGCGGCGCTTCGTCCGGCCGACATCGAGGTGGCGCAGCGCAGGCTCGCCGCGGCCACCTCGGCCTACGACGCCTGGATCGGGAGCTTCGACGTCGTGCTCTCGCCGGTGCTCGCGTCGCCGCCGGTCGAGCTCGGATACCTGCGCGGCGACGTGCCCTTCGAGACGCTTCGCGAGCGGCTCGTGCAGCAGGTCGGCTACACGCTGATCCACAACATCTCTGGGGCGCCCGCGATCAGCCTGCCGCTCGGCTGGAGCCGCGGCGGTCTTCCGATCGGACTGCAGTTCTCCGCCGCGAACGGCGCGGAGCGCCTGCTGCTCGAGCTCGCCTACTCGCGCGAGGCGGCGAGGCCTTGGGCCGATCGTCGACCAGTAATAAAAGTTGGCTGACGATCAGCGGGGCGACGCTGCTGATCCGGATTGTGGCCGGAGCGGGCTCCGCTTCGAGAACGTTGGACGTGCCGACGGTCAAACAGCCTTGATGAAGACGCCTTCAGCTGGAGCGCAGTCTACCCGGCTCGCTTGCTCCCTTACGATCAGCCCTACACCGCGCAGTAAGGAACAAATTGCCCGAGCTGGACAAAGCCTCTGGGGAAACGGCTCGCACGATCGACCAGCCGTACCGCGTCGATGCTGCACAGCTGAGAACCCCCGAAGACCTTAGTCACCAGGATGTCGCCATCTCTGAGCGAGTCGGCGCCAGAACGAGGCTTGTTGACGTAGAGCGTGCCGCCCGAGCGGTAGACGATCGCCTGTCCGTCCACGATTTCGCTGGAGGTCACCCGAGAGAGGCTGATGCAGTCGACCGCTTCGCCGGCCTGGCGACCGTCGAGGATCGCTTCAAGGCGCCGGTCGGGGCCACCTTGCGCGTCGACGCTGGCGGGGATGGTTGCGGCAACGGCAGCCATGAGGAAGGTCCGAAGCATGGATTTCGCTTAACGTGGAACGGCATGAACCGGGGCTGACCAGACAGGTCTGATGAGCCCATGCCGAGGTGAGTGGGGCTGACTGCTTTGGGTCGCTGCGAACGCTGACCATTAGGCAGCCTTTTTCTCAGGATTTGGCGCAAATTGCGCGCAGGTGTCCTTCGACGCGACAAGGTACAGCACGGAAGTCGCCCGCGACATGCCCACATAGAGCGTCTCGCGGTCCCGCTCGGGATCACAGCCGTCGAGCCCCCATAGGATCACGACGGGTCGCTCCAGCCCCTTGAACCTCCGAACGGTGTCGACCGTGATGACGCCGGAACCATAGTCCTGGATCTTGCCGAGCCGGGCCGCTGCTGGAATTGGCAGCGGGCGTAGCGCTTCTTCCAGATCCGCACGGATCCCATGATCGCAGATTAGGATCGCGATGTCGTGGGGCGGCACCTTCTCCTCGGCGACCAGACGCGTCACGATCGCCGCAACTGATCTGGCCTGCCGCTCGATCCCGGTCGCGTGGACGCATTCCACCGGCACGCCCTCGATGTCCGAGGCGATCACCTCCGAGCCGCGATAGTGGCGGTATGCCACCCGGTGGATGGCCGCGCTCGTGCGGCAGTTCTTGTCAAGGACGAGCGGCTCGCCGGCGATCGGGATGCGTGCCGAGCGCGAATAGACATCTTGGTTCTCGTCGAGGAACGCATAGAGCATGCCCGTGTCGAGGTCGGTGAGCAGCATCTCGACAGGCAGCCAGAACTCGTCTCCGAAGTCCTGCGCCTCGTCGACGACAATGGCGTCGTAGAGCGGGCCGAGATCACAGATCGCGTTGGCAAGGGCGAGCGGTAGGATCTCACCGAACTCGTCGCCTGTGGGCAGTTCGCGCCGTGCATCGGCCAGGGAGTCCTTGCCTGCCGCGCGACCGCGTCTCACCCACTTGTCGCAGACCTGGTGGAAGGTCGCGACGTCCAGCCCCTCCAGTCCGTCGCACTGCTCCCGGAGATGATCCGCCAGGCCGCGATTGTAACACAGCAGGAGAGTGCGCATCCCCTCCCGAGCGAGGCGAACCGCCTTTTCGCGCGCCAGCAGCGTCTTTCCTGTTCCCGCACCGCCGGCGATCATGACCCGGCGCTGCCGCCTGAGCACATCGAGGATGCCCGCCTGCCTCTCGGTCAGCTCAATGCGCCTCGCCTCCTCGCCTTGTATGCGGGCGGACAGTAGGGCTCGGGTGGTCGAAACCCTCGCGAAGATCTTGACGATAATCTCGACGCCGCGAGTGCCGAGTTGGTCCTTGCCGCCCTGCTCCTGGCCTGCCCAGTAGGCCAGGGCTCCTTTCACCCACCCGGCGAGCGCGTCCATGTCGCCGCCGTCGCCGATGATCTCCGGAGGCGCGTCCGGACCTCGCAGGTTACGGGCGTTCTGCACGTCCGGGAAGAAGGCTGCGTGACCGATGTTGAACCGCCGTACGCCACCTTTGGCCCACGCGGGGCTCTCGTGGAGCTTCTCCAACAGGCTGAACTTGCCGCGCCGCGCTTGGGCGAAGGGGTTGTTGATGCCATGAGCGATCCCCCGTCCGTCCACGGACGTCCATTCATTCCGTGTGTAGTCGAGACTGACCCGGCCGCCCTTCACCTCCACGAGCAGGGCGCCGGAGACGGGATGCAGGATCAGGAGGTCGGTCTCGCCGTCGCGAGGCGCCTGCCCGTTCGGCCTCGCGATCCAGGCGACCGAGTGCAGGACGGTGTAGTCCGGCCCCAGTTGGCGGCCGAGAGCGCCGAACAGACGGATCTCCGCGCGGGAATTGCTGTCAGCGTTCTCGATCGGCGGAATGCAAATCGCCATCAGCCGATGAACTCCAGGCGGTGGACCGGGACCAGCCGGACCCGCTGATCATCGCATCTCACCTTGGCCTGCTTGATCCGTCCGCGACTGTCGATCTCGATGATAACGCCACACCCGAAATGCTCGGTCCGAACCCGCGCGCCGACCCTGAGCTGGATGTCGCGGGTGCTCGCGCCCGCTTCGCAGGCCTTCCGCCACTCACCGTCGAACCAGTATTCGTCGACTCTCGAGAAGGGGTTCTGCAGCGGCCTCACGTGTCGCTTGTCCTCCTCCAGGGCGTTCTCCACGACGTAGAGCCAGAACTCCTCGCTGTGCTCCCTCGCAAAGCGGAACTGCGTGGCTGAGAGTTTGACGCCGAGCCCGTCCCAGTCGCCGTTGATCCCCTTCACCTCGATGAGGCGTCGCGGCCCGTCCGGAATGGTCGAGAGCACGTCGAAGCCGGGGTTGGTGTGAGGCTGCTCCTCGGGGCTCCGTCCGTTCACCTGCTCGTAGGCGAGGACCGCAGCGACGGCCGCGGCGTCAACCAGGTCGTTGGTGTCGTCCCAATCGCCACGGCCGTCGGACCCATCCGCGGCGAGCGCCTTTTCCTGAGCCACGTAGGACCGCATGCGCGATCTCGACCGACTGCGCTCGCCACGCTCCTCCCGCGACTTGGCGTCATCACCTGGCAGGCGGGGCCTTATGGACGGATCCTTTTCGCCCTGAATGCCTGAATGGTAGTCACCGCTTTCGTTGGCCGCGGTTTTCCGCTCATGCGTCTTCGCCTGACCGCCTCGCTGGCTCTCGAAACCACCGGACCCGGGCTTCGAGTGGTAGGCGTCGTTCGGATCGTCCTCCGGGCCGACCGCATCGTCGTTTGGAGCGTCTTCTTCAGGGTCGGGCTTAGGCTGCTCCGTCTTGCTCTCGCCGATGTGGTCGACATCGTCGGGGTCAGATTCCCCGCGCTTGCCGGCTTCGGGCACATCCCCATGCCGGGTCCCGCTTCCAGTGCCATGCTCTTGTCCATGAGCCGGTCTCGCGCACTCGGGATCGCCGTCCTCTCCCTCAGGCCTCATCGAGTTGCTCTGGCTCTCGTCAAGCTCCTCGTCGCCCTGATCTGACGCCGCCCCCAGCTCTGCCGCCTCCGGGATGTCGGCGGCCGGGCTCAGCGACGCGAAACCGTGACCCGCCAGAGCCTCCGCGGCATCGTCTAGGGTAGGCAGCACGAGAGCCAGCTGCGCCGTGGCGGCGAGCGCCTTGAGATCCGCGTTGGGGCACAGGGGAGCGATCGCGTGGAGCAGCTCGCGAGCCACCGCGGTCCATTCCTGGATCCCGATCCGTTGCGCGGCGATGTAGAGCGCGTGCTCATCTTGGCTCAGGAAGATGTGTGCGGAAACCGGCTCCGACACCACGCGCTCCGCAAGCCCGACGAGCTCGGCGACCGTGGAGAGCGTCGTGACCCGCCTCAGCTCGATGTTGGACAGCATACCGCGAAGGGTCGCCCGTGCCTCGCGCGTCGGCGCGAGCCGGACCAGGAGCTCCGACCGGTCACGAACGGTCGCGGTGCCCGGCACGTCGATCTCGTACGTCGGTTGGCTCGCCAGCCGTAGATCCACCGAGCTCGAGAGGGATCGGGCACCTAGCCGCCTGAACAGGCTTCTGACCATCGAGGGCTCGCCGTCTGGGCGCGGCACGACGATGTTGTCGAGATCCGTCCCGAACGGCGCCAGATGCGCATCGGAGTCCAGCCAGTAGGCCTCGCCCGGCCAGAGCGCACCGCCGTCAAGCGCAAGTAGGCAGCTCTCGTCGCGCAGCCCCCCGATCGCCTCTCCGACCCCGTCCCGCTCGGCATGCAGGTCCTCGGCGAGCTGCGTCAGGCAGAGGCGATGCACCGAAACGTCGAGATCGGTCCTGCCGTCATCGTCGGCGATCTGGAGCAGGAGGCTTGCGTAGTGCTCGGGTCCGGGAGTTTCTGCGACGCCCAGGTGTTCGAAGAGCGTGCGACGCTCATACATCTGCGGATTGGCCCAATGCCATCTGCCGCCGATTGGCGGCTTGGTCCAGAATACCGAGTCCGCCGTGAGGAAGCGCGCGGACTCGCCCCAGATGAAGGGTTCGCCGCGCAGTCGATCGATCTCCGCTGCTTCGCCGCCGTCCCGCAACCGCTCGGATAGGATGGAGTAGGTCACCACGTTCGGCGGTCGATCGTTCTCGATGCAGTGCAGGAGATGGTCCACGACCACGCCCGTGCCGGGAACCTCGGGCACTTCGAGGAGATCCAGGAGGTCGGTGGCCGCGCGATCAGTCGCGCGGAGCCTCTGAAGTCCGATGATGGGTACCTGGCTGTCGAAGCCGACCGCGCGGGTCGACCGGTAGACCTCACCTGGAGCGTAGAGCCGGTCGGGATCCGTCTCCCCCTGCACGCGGCCGGGCAGGAACTCGACATCGCGAAGGTCCGCGAGGGTCTCGCGCTCGCCTTGGTCCAGGTAGGGCCAGCGCTCGAGGACGTGGCGGAATATCTGTGACAGCGGCGCCTCGATGTCGCCTGGCGTCAGCGCGTCCGCAAGATCCCGAACGCGCTGCACGACGTGGCTCGCCGACACGGCGGTCGGCATGCCGAGATCGCTGACGAGCATGTCTCGGAACCGGTTCGCGACGTCCGAGCTCGCCGGCAGCCACGCATGGTCGAGCCAGTGCTCGGGATCGTGACCGAGCAGCGCCTCGAGCTGCGCGGTCCATTGATAGCAATCGCGTGCGGGAACGAAGTCGCCGGCCCGATTGCGAACGAGCGGGAGCGAGCGGAGCGTATCGCGCTGGGCCTGCAGGTCGAAGCGGTTGTCCGCGAGCTGCTGCACGAGCAGTGCATACTGATCTCGGGTGAGCTCTCGCCCGAGGGCGTCGGCGAGGTGGTGCTCGACGTATTCCGCGAGGGTCAGTTCCCGGACGCCGAGCACTCGGGTGGCGAAGCGGGCCATGTCGTTCGAGAACGCACAGGTGTCTACGAGCTCCAGATACCCGGTCGGGTCCCGGAACCTACTCGGGAGCTGTGCACGACGAGGCTCGACGAGGCTCCCGTCGCTGCGGCGGAAGATGGGAGCGTCTTGTAGAAGCTGGCGCGCCTTGGTCGGCTGATCTTCCCGCCAGAGCCCCGTGAGCATCCTGTATGCGGCCGACAGGGCTCGGCCGTCATCCGCGAGCGTCCGGGCGCTCTCAGGATCGGCGACGCGCCCGGCCAGAGCGGCCGCGAAATCGTCAAGGCCGAGTGTCCGGATCAGCGAGTTGAGCTTGGGCGTCGCGGCGAGGTGTGGGTGGGCAACGCCGAGATCCGGCAGCACTCGCCCGAGCAGCTCGGGAGCGAGATCGAATGGAACGTGCCGTAGCGACTGCGCGGCGCGCGGCCTTCCGGCATGATCGAGGAGGAACTGCACGTCCAACAGGGTGGACACGATCGCCCGGGTCGCCAGCGTCGAGGTGGATGGGATCAGCGCCTCGATCGCGCCCCAGAGAGGACGCAGGCGCGGGATTGTCGCGTTGATCGTCCGCTCGTCGAGGGGGATCAGGCGGGATCGCACCGTCGCGATGGTGAGACTGCGGACGCCTACGGCCTGCAGAGCGTTCCAAGCGGGCCGCAGCGCAGGGTCGAGGACTGGCACGCCGATGCTCGTCAGTGCTTCGAGTTCCGCTTCCCCCAAATCGGGCGGGGCGGCCTGCACGCCGGACGGCGGCGCCCAGCGTTGGGCGCTCGTCATCACCGAAGCCGAAAGCATCGCCGCGGCGGAGAACCTCGGCCAGAAGGGAGCGAACGCGCCCTTGCCGCTCAGCTTGAACGCGGCCGACCCGAGCTCCCAGAGTTTCGGCGCGCCGAGCCGCTCCTTGAGGAGTGCGAAATTGTCTCCGACGATGGCGGCGGCGGTTGCGAGCAGGGCCTCGTTCCAGAACCGCTCGTGTCCCTGACCGTCGAGCACCACCTGCTGCCTGCTGGCATGCGGGAAGAAGTCCGCGTTGATGTGCAGCGGCATGCCAGAGAGCTGCCGCGTGGGCAGGTAGGCGTATAGCAGACCCTCTAGCTCCGACCCGTCGGCGGGAATGGCCACGTCCACCCTGGTCGAGCGCTTCAGGCGCGCCAAGTCGGGATAGCTGTCGAGGAGCTCCGCCTCGGCGATGAGATCGCCCGCGTCGCGCCTGAGCACGATCCACTTCTGAACCAAGCCGTCGGGCTCTATCTCGAGCTCGACCTGCCGCTCGGAACGGCTGATTCCGACCGAGGAGATGACCTTACCTTGCCGAAGGACCTCCACGCGCTCGAGGCTGCGGAGGAACAGGAGGCTTCTCGGCAACGCGGCCGCGATGTCGGTTACGACCCTGTCGGCCACGTCCGGCGGACAGACGGTGCCATTGAGCTCCTGTCGGATGCGGGAGCGCTAGAAGGCCCAGGCCAGCTCGAACTCGGAGCCGTCGATGTCCGGGAGGTCCTCGATGTCGGCGCTGCCGAGGAGCGGATTGAGCCGCATCTTGGTGCTGCTCGACCTTATGACCGGCTGGTCCGTGATCTGGTACACGGAGACGAACCCGATGCCGAAGCGCCCGATCTGCTCGGAGCCCATCTTGCTGCGGGCGCCCATCTCGCTGATTGCGTGAAAGTTGCAGACGCGGGGACGTCCCGGCGACTGCTGGTCCGCCCAGTCGCATTCCTCGGAACCGAAGCTGCAGCGGCTGAACGCGGCGTCGTTCCAGATGACCAGGGCGTCGTCCCTAGCGTCTATGCGAAGGGTGGAGGCGCCTGCGTCGTCGGCGTTCTGAATCAGCTCCAGCGCCATCACGTCGTAGCCCTGCAGCGCCTTAAGCGACTGCTCGATGGTCCCGCACAGGCTCGCCCGATACCGCGGTGAGATCCGACGGGGCGGTTGCTCGGTAATAAGAGGCTCAACAGCCACTTCAGCAAGCGGCCGAACACCTTGCGTCACGATTGTCGCCATTTACCCCCCGCTCCCCGCCTTTATGGCTCGCATAGCTTGGCGACGACGCCAACCGCTTTAGTGACGGACTGGAGAGCGGTTCGCTGCACCGGGGCCGACCGTCGGATCAGGTGCCCCTCTAGGCCACTCGTATACTCCGCCCCGTCCTGTTGCGAGTTCGTGCGCACGCCATCATCAGGCGGTACCGAGATCGTGCAGCGCAGTCATGAACTCCGTCAGCTCGGCGTAGTCGTTGTCGCTGCTGATCGGCACGATCTGAACCTTGCTGTCTTTGAACCAGCGGTTCTCCTCAACCGTGGTGATGTCCTCCTGCGCCATGAGTGCGAAGTGGTTCGGGCCGGTGGTGGGTGCGAACTCGTCCGCGAGGTAGCCGAGGAGCAGTCGGATCTCCGGGTCGGCGAGCGAGGCGCCCACGAAGACGATGGTGAACAGCGAGAACATCGAGGCGAGCAGGCTCTGGTAGGCGCGCTGACGATACAGCAGCTCCCTGTAGTCGATCTCCGTCAGGATGATGCCGTTGCCCGCCTTTGCGGCGTCGCCATGAGCCTTGAGGATGAAGAACTCCCGCTTGTAGAGACGCCGCTGGATCTCACCGGTGTCCTTGAAGGTGCAGACCGGCAGCCCGTACCGTCCGCTCTTCTGGTAGGCGAGCTCGAGCAGGATGTCGTAGTTCGTCGTGATCGCGAACTTCAGGCGATCAGCCCTCACGATCGCCTCGTGCAGTGCCGTCGGCTCAGGCTTCGGCGTGATGAACGTCGTCTCGATGAACTCGTCGAAGTTGCTGGCGAGATCCTCCTTGAGCCCGCCGGCGAGCATGAGGAACTTGGAGCTGTCGCCGACGAGGGCGTTGTATTCGTCGAGCTTGTCCCCTTTCACCAGACGTAGACGCTCGCCCTCGGCAATCATGAGCTTAAGCAGGCCCGTCCACGACGGGAGACCGGCTCCCATCGATGCGCCGGCTCCGACAAGGACGGCGCAACGTCCCTCTCGGTAGGCCGAGACCAAAGGGCCCGGGATGTTGTTCGCATCGTACGCCATCAGATCCCCACCGCGATGTCGGAGAAGAACGCCTTCATTGCCGCTGCGCGTACACGGATGTTCGCCGCGGTCGCGCCCTGCAGGCGAAAGGCGTTGATGTAGTTGTAAAGGTGCCGGTCGAGTGCCGCGTTCTTCCGAGATCCACGAATCAGCGCCTCCGGCTTGCTGTTGTATTCGAGCCGCCGCAAATCGAACGGGCGGTAGGCGGCAGCGAGCTTGCCTGCATCGGTCGTCAGGCCCGCACGCTGTCGCTCCATCACTAGCCAGCAAAAATCCACCACGATCCACTTTTGGGTCAGCTTGTGGCCGAGCTCAGCATCTACGGCCTCCAACACGTTGAGCGCATCGCCGACTTCGGCGGCCATCTCGAGGATCTCGTTGGCCCGTTCCGAGGTGTATTCCGCGATCAGGCTCTTCAGATTGGGCGCCTTCAGATCGCTTCGCCCGCGGTATGCCGCCATCCCGAACAGCAGAGTGGCGAAGTCGGCTTTCTTGTAACGCGCGCCCGCGATGCGTGAGTTCACGAAGAACTCGTGCGTCTCGGAGATCACGTTAATGGTGTGCTGGAGCGGCCCACCCATCGCGTTGCGGAGCTCGGCCGGATTCAGGGAGACGCCCATCTGGAGTCGGGAGAACAGACTGGAGATCTCATCCTGCGTCGACTGCGTGATCTCAGCCACCACCACATCGAATGCATCGAACCGATCCCGCAGGCTCTTGTGCAGCTGCGGGAACGACAGCCCGTGGATGTTGTGGCCGTCTACCCGCGGCAGCGGATCGGTGTAGGTCAGCGGCAGGTCGCCGGCCCGGAACTGTATCATCGCGCGCAGCCGCTGCTGCCCATCGACCGCGTCGTATCCGAAGGGTGAGCCGTCCGCGAGCTTGCGCAGATAGATCTTCGGGATGTCCATGCCCCGGAGGATAGAGTCGATGAGCAGCACCTGGCGCGGTGCCTGCCAGGCCGCACCACGCTGGAAGCGGGGATTGAGGTTGATTGCGGCTCTTTCGGCGAACAATCGGCTAATCGGCCATTGCGTCTGCCTGATCTTCATCTCCCCCACATCCCCATCTCTAATCCTGTAAACTCGCCCGCCGTTACCCGACCTGCGTCGAGCCCGTTCACTCCGTATGTTCGCCCCGGGGTCCGTGCCCCGGATCTTCGCCTACCGCCGCACCAAGTGCCACAACCCGCGGGTGACATCAGACGCGAAGGGAGCACGGTGTGCTCGCTTGCGGTCGAATGCTCATCCTGTGCAGACGAACGTCAACAATCCATGTGTGGGTCACCGCGTGCCGGGGTTGCACGCACCAATCCGCCGCCGAAGGTGGATTGCTGGGCAAGTCGGCGAGCGCGGGACGCCGCCCTACTCGTCCGCGATCTCCTTGAACCAATCGTTGTTCTCGGAAGGCCTGATCGTCCACAGGCATTGTTGGTTGCCCTTGTTGAACGGTCGCCGCCAGTTTCCCGTGAAGTTATGTTGGATGTGACCCTTCCGGCCATGGATCTTGTTGATGAGCGGCTTCTCGCCGAATTTCACGGCGAACGCGTCGAGCATCTGGTGCTCGAGGTCCTTAAAGGCTTCGGGCGACCGCCCGTCCCCGACCGTCTCCATGTAGAACCGGAACGGCACGTCCCTGAGTGAGAGGGACATGTCGAAAATCCAGTTTGCGAGATGGGAGCGCAGCCGGTTCGCGATGCGACCGCGCCCGATGTACATGACCTCCGAGTTGCCGGTCCGGTAGTTGACCGCGAAGCCGCCGCCGATCGCGATCACGTAGACGCCGTTCGCGATCCGGTTGAAGTCCTGGTGCGGCTTGTACTCGTCGTCGTAGGAGGCGCGCCACGCCGCCCGGATCAGCCGCACGATCCTGTCGACCGTGAGCTTCCGAATGGCGTCGCGCACCTCCTCGGGCTGATCTGAGAAACGGCGGAGGTCGAAGCCGAGCTGCCGCGCCTCGTCGAACACGCTGATCGGATCGGTCTCGGCCCACGCGATGTCGATGTTGGCCATCAGCCTTCTCCAGCGAGAGGCTGCGTCACGATGCCGTGTCCGTGTTCGTTCAGAGACGAGACCAGGCAAGTCCTGCTCCGCGTCGAGCCTGCCCAGAGCCTGCCTCGGCTCACCGGCCGCTGCCCGGCCGACGCCTCGTGACGAAGCTCTGGGGCGCGACCTCGATGCGATCGGCCATGAAGCGGGTGATCCACTCCCTCACCACCAGCCACTGCTGGTCGGGGGGCATCCGATCGGCGAGCGGCAGCTCCGCGATGATCCGGACGGCGTCGTCGTCGACCAGGTCGCGGTCCACCTCCGCGAGCAGACGGGCGATCGCCGGCATGCCCGCGAACGCACGCGCGACCGCGGCGTTGAAGGCCGCCTCGTCGAGGCCGACCGGAAGGCCAAGCGCCTCGATGTCGTGGCTCGCCGCCTCTACCGTCGGGCGGATCATGCGGTCCACGCCCACGCCGGCGTAGACGGGGAACAGCCGGCGCGGATCACCGAGGCGGGGGAGCCAGATGGCGGCCATGGCATCGTCAAGCTCGCCCGCCTCGCTGGACGCAGGGCGCGGCGGCAGCGCGGCGACGGCCGCGTGGATGGTGTTCCGCTCCTCCTCCGATGCGGCACGGGCGGCGGCGAGCTCGTCGAGACACGCGACCAGGCCGGCGTCGTCGGCAGGTGCGGGCACGAGCACCTCGACGTTCGGGTGCCTACACCAGCCGAGCGCCTTCGCCGTCAGGTTGGCCGATCCGACGAGGGCGCGTCCGTCCGCGACGTAGACCTTCGCGTGGAGCGGATCGAGGAGCGCGAGCATGGTGTTCGGCCGCGCCTGGACGACATCGAAGGTCTCCAGATCGCTCACTCCGGCGGCCACCTCATCGGCGCGCCATCGCGTGACGACCCGCACGTTCACGTCGGGCCGGATCGCCTCGAGTAGGCGTCGGAGCACCGGCGCCTTGATGAAGGGCGCGCAGAGCAGCACCTGCTCGCGGGCGGTCGCGAGGTGCTCGATGAGCAGGTCGCCGTCGCGCCTCATCTCACAGTCCCGACAGGTCCTGCGGCTCCAGGAAGTCGCGCGCGATCTTGCCCCAGTTCTCCCGCACCCGCTCGTAGCCGCGCGAGTGCTGCGGGTCCTCCCGCTCCATCCGGGCCCAAGCGCCGAACAGCACTTGCACCGCACGGCCCGCCTTGAGAAGGCGCTCCTCGAGCTCGGCGCTCGACAGGCTGCTGAGGTCCTCGTCGGCCGAGACCGTGTCGAAGATGATCTGGAACGCCGGGTGGCGCCGGTTGAAGACGACCTCGGTGGCCGGGCCGCGCGGGACAACGGTGAACAGCTCGGAGGAGCCCCCGAGCTCCTTGTCCAGGAAGAGGACCGCGAGCTCGCCCGAGACGACCCGGGCCACGAGCTCCTTCGCCTCCTCCTGCGGCTTGCCCCCGTCGTCGAGGTCCTCCTTGATGCCCTCGACGTCCTGGGTGGTCGGCTCGCCGCCGCCGTCCGGAATCGGGTTGGTCTCGTCGCGCTTCTTCCAGCGCTCGTTCGTCTCCTCAGTGGGATCGCCCGCTTCGTGCCGCTTGCCCTTCGTGCGGGT
>JAOQMM010144458.1:0-12752 GCA_027563515.1 Erythroxylum platyclados | reverse complement strand
AACATGCATGAAAAGATGCTTTAACTTTTGGACATTTTCATAACCTTTTTTGAAAAAACAGTAATTAGAGGCTTGTTTAAAGAGTCACTTAACTTTTTGACATAAGAGTAGACACCTTATCATGAATATTCCTAATTACTCAATTAGGATACTATACTAGCACCACTCTTTAACTTCACTCTTTTTACTTAGTAAGAAGTTAACAAATTGAATTATTTAATGATCATTCATTCACACAAACTAATTTCCCTCTTTTTTCTTTTTTGAGTATAATATTGAAAATACTTAAAAATAATTCACTAATAACTAAATTGTACGTCCAAAATATACAAAAAAGTATTATGGTAAAAATCAAGTTTTCATTTTGGAAATTAATGAAGCAAATAAAAATTAACTTAATCATCAATAGCTATGACTATTTGTCTAAACAAATCAAATCATAATAACAACCAAACTTATAATAAATTATCTCAATCAATGTTATTTCAACGATAAAAATTCTTAGAATTGTTCCTTATTAAATTAATTATAACAAAATTATTATGCATTGTATATTTTCCTTAATGTACATGACATACAAAAATAATAAAAAAACTAGAAAATAAAGAGAAAAGAGGAAAATTAAGATAACGGGTACTTTTCTAATAATAAAAGAATGTTGATCTTATCCAATGCCATCAATAATAAGATCTTTAATCCATCACTGACTAGAGACATGAAGGGATGATCCGTAATACATCTATATAGCCTATAAAACTCAATCAAATCTTATCCTAGGTAAGATAATCCCAATCCAACAATGAAAGAATATCAAAATATACTTAAGTCTATGACTTTAAAATATTTTTAACTTAAAACATTTGCAATAAACCAACCTTGAGAAAAATAAACTAAAACTATTGGGTTGCCTCTCAATAATCACTTTTTTATGAATTGTTTAGCTGAACTCCTTTCTTAAGAACTTCATTCATTTGGGATCCTTAATTAAAGGTTTGATTATACTCTCTTTTGATACTTTAATCTTCTTAAGGTTTTTCTTCCTAGTCATAGGCTTTTTAGATTCTTAATATGCTATATACTCTATTAGAATAGGCTATTTAACTCTCCTTCTTCTCCTTGCATAATATAAGTATTTAATAAATATTTAGTAATTCCTACATCATATGATAAATTTTAGTATCAATCAAATTTACATAGAAATAAGTATCATCTATATCAAGTGAATGTCTCATGGCTTTGGATATCTTAAACACTACTTTCTCACACCCTACCCTTAAAACTAATTTCCTATCATGTACATCTATCATAGCTTTAATAGTACCTAGGAAAGGTTATCGTGAGATCAAAGGAACCTCTACATCATCCTCAATATCTATAACTACAAAATAAAAAAAAGATGAAATTTTGAACCTTAACCATAATATCTTTTATAATACACTTAGAATACTTATTTGACATAACTAATAATCAAATGCTCATCCTAATTCATTTAGGTTCACCTAATCCTAATCTATTAGATAGGTCATATAGTATCAAATTAATACTAGCTCTTAAATTTGATAATGCACTTTCAATATCATAAGGGATAGTAAAACTCCTTAGACCCTTGGTTTTGGGGTAGCTTATTCTACAAGATGATGGAGCATTCCTAACTTGGAGTAACCATCAAAAACTTCTTGAGCCTATTCTAGTTAGAAAGAAGATCCTTTAAGTATGACAATCTATTAGAGAATTTCATTAAAAAGAATGTTAAGAAGTAATTGTTTAAAAAGTTCTATAAACTTTCCAAGCTTATCTTCTTTTTTATCTTTCCCAAGCTTACTTGAGTATAGAATTTTTGGTTGATACTCTTTGACCACTTCCTTACTTGACTCCTCCTCTTTCTCTTTCTCCTTCTCCTCAACCATCTTTTCTTGTACAAGATCCTTATCCTTTTTTTTCCTCTCTCTTTCTTTTCAACTTTCATCTCCTTTCTCAAAATTACTATATGTGTTTGTTCCCTCAATTTTGGATTAATGTTATAGGCAACATAATTGGATACCTTTCAAAGATAAGATTAACAAGTTTTGCAATCTAAATTTTAATGTTATGGATGGAGGCTCGTCAATTTTGAAGAGATGCTTTGATACTCTAGAAATGAGTCTCATATGTAGTAATAAATTTTGTTGTGAGCTCATCAAGGCTTGGCTTCCTTTGTTAATGATGTCCTTGATTATCCCATAAAAGATTGAGATGATTTTTTCATCTTGGATTGTAAGTATTACTATACGAGTTATTTTGAGGCCAATTTCCTACAAATTAAACTTGTATGCTCAGTTGTCCCATTGTGTTAGGTGGCTGATACTTATGGTTAAGATGTCAACAACAACAATAATAATGACAATAACAACAACAATAACAAGGTCTTAGCAGGAATGTTTTCACCATATCAGTAATATGAATACCTCCTGATTTAGGCTTTAGTACCATGTTTTCCACTGATAGTTGATTATAGTTATTTTTTTAGTAAGCTCTTGCAATTTCTCATAAGTTCTAAAGCTAGAATTTCCATCCATAGATGCATTGATCAATTTCTTGGATGGATAACTCAACCAACTATGAGATATTTATGTTTACAATCCTAAATTAAGTTCATGATGTAGGCACTTTGTCAATAGCTACTACCATCTCTCCTAAGTATCATACAATGTCTCATTCTTAAATTGTTAAAAGGAGAAAATTTCATTCTTGAGTCTTATTATTCATGAAATAGGGAGATAGCCAGCTAAAAATTTCTCAGCAAGTCATTCCAATTAGTAATGGATCCAAAAGGAAAAGAATTCAACCACAATTTAGCTCTATCTCTTAATATGAAAAAGAACAACCTTAATCAAATAGCATTCTTGAAAGTTACATTAATCTTAAATGTATCAAAAATCTCTAAAAAATTGACAATGTGTGCATTTGAATCCTCTTCGACTAGGTCATCAAATTGCACTAGTTATTAAACCATTTGAATGATATTAGAATTATCTAAAAAATGTTAACTCTTAACTTATATTGCTAGATTTTGTCTCCATAAACAACAGTCTATTATAATATCCTATAGTACGTTGTCCTTTCTATTCTATCATTATGTCTGGTAGATATAATATTAAGTATCTAAATCTGAAAACTTTCAATAGATAAATATAAGATCAAGAATGAAAGTTTTAAAAGTAAATAAATATAAAAGAAAAGAAAAATAATTAAATTAATAAAAATAAAGTTTTCCTAACATCTTAGATACTAATAATGATGATAAAAACTTGACTTTGATATAGGTATCCTATCAAAAGTATGCTAAAGATCACTAGGCAATTATACATATCATTTTTATAGTATAGCTTAGTGAATACAAGCCTCTTTATTATTTAAGGGTAAAGTTGCATACTAATGGACCTCCTCAGAGCCAACGTATCAGGGTGACGTTTATACTTGATATAAATGAAGAGATTATTTGTGTTGTGTTGTGCAGTGAGAGCTGGTACTATAATATACCTTTAAACATTAGATTAGTTGGAAATTGAAAAGTGATCTTAATTGTTTATTAGTTACCCTTATGATAGCTTCAAACCTAATTAGATAATTAGGAAGAGTTTTGATAGATCGAGAGGTTACAATTCAATTATTATCTATTTTAATTGGGAATACTTGGTTAGATCTCAAGAGAGGGTAATTATAACTATTAAATATCTAGGGTCGAGTATTATTAAATTAAGAAGGTGAAGTGAAACTAAACAAGGATACAAGTAATTCCTAAGTTTTCATCATTGATTAGTTAAAAAATTCACTGTTGCTTATTAAAGATTCTATTATTATTTTCTTTTAGTTTAGTTTATTTTCTAGATATTTTATCATATTTTTACCTTAAACAAAATGTTGCAAAGATTGTTAGGTATCTAAATCAATCCTTATGGGAACGATACTTTTATATTATAAGGATAAGTTTAAATTAAACTTCAAAATTTTTTTGACACCATTGGTAGGGATTGATAAGTTATCATCTAGTCCTGGTGGAGTTACTTTGATTTAAATATTTTAACACTTTTCTTGTATGATTGTAAGTGCATGAACATAAGAGCAACAAGCAGTTCAAGCAAACTATCAGATACACAAGTTTTTGTCATCACCAAGCAAGAGAGGGAGATTCGAAAAACAAGATGCTAAAAAGCTATGGAGAGATCAAAGGTAGAAGGAGGGAACAAAGAACCCTCATAGACTTTATAAGTTGAGTGTTTAATGCTAATCAATAATGGATCATATGACCACTAGTGTAGAAAAATACTTTGGAGATTATATTACCTTTGCTGATCATGTTGCAAACTAATATCCAGCTTTATGGATTGACTAATAAGGATTTTAATGCTCATTTAGCAAATTTCTTGGAGATATCTGACACCTTTAGGTATAATAGGTTATCAAAGGATGCAGTCAAAACGAGGCTATTGCAATTCACGCTTAAAGATCGAGTCAAGTCATCATTGAATTCTCTTAGCCTAGAAAATATGATGACATGGGAGTAGTTGGTATAAGAATTTTTTGGCTAAGTACTTCCCTTTAATCAAGACTACAAGGATCATAAAGGAGATAACAGCAAACTGAAAGGGAATCACTGTATAAAGCATGGGAAAGATTTAGGGAGTTATGCAGGAGCTACCACACCATAACTTACCTAAGGAGTTACTTTTGTAAACCTTCTATAATGGAGTAAATTCACTCACTAGAGTTACCATTGATACAACTACTAGATGTTCATTAATAATAAAGATAGTTGATACTGCACATGATTTGTTAGAGGATATGGCAAATAATAACTATCTATTGACGTTAGAGAAGAGCAAGCAGTAACTAAACTTTAGAGTTCATAAGGGAGTGTTTGTCATTGATTTAGTGACAACATTATACACTGAAGTAGCAAACCTGGCCAAGCCATTAAATAGCTTGAAAAACATTTCTTTTAGTCCGCTAAAAGCAATACAACATGGATGTGAACTGTGTGGTCAAAAAGGCATGTTACAGCTAATTGCTTCCTAGTTGAAAACTATGATATAGAGCAATTAAACTACATAGGAGCATAACTTGATTGGGGTGGTAACAACCCTTATTTTAATACTTATAATCCTGAGTGAAAGAACCACTATAATTTCTCTTGGTATAATAATGCAGGTAGTTAAATGAGAGCATAAAGTTCACTAAGATTTCAACAAGATAGGCTCGGTTAATTGGAATCAAAGATGGTCAAGTTAATAGATGTGTTAAATTCCATGTTCACAAGCTAAGAAGGGAGGTAGAAGAGGGTGGAAGCTAAGTTTGACCGAATTGCAAAAAATCATGCTTCTTCCATCCCTAATTTAAAGGTTCAAGTGGGATAGCTAGCTAATGCATTGTCTACACAAAGTGTGGGGAGTTTCTCGAGCAACAGAAAATCTAATCTAAGGAAGCAACTGAAGGCCATCACACTTGGAAATGGGAAAGTATTAGAAGAACCAAATGGACTTGTAATTTGCAAAATTTTAGAGAAACTGAAGAAATTGCAAATTAACTTGTCCATTGTGGAAGACTTGGAGAACACGCCCAAGTACTCGAAGTTTCTCAAAGATATCCTATCAAACAAATGGACTTGGAAGGATAACCAAATGGTCTCTTTAACAGAGACTTACAGCTCTATAATTACCAGCCACATGTCCTTGAAATTAAAGGATCTAGGGAGTTTTATTATACTCTGTGTAGTTGGCAATTTAGAATTTGCTAAGTGTTTATGTGACTTAGGTGTAAGTATTAATCTTATGCCTTTTTCAATTTTCAGGAAATTGGAGCTAGGAGATGTGAAGCCAACTTCCATGCTCATTTAGTTAGTGAATTAATCAATAAAAAAATGTTTGGTGTGGTAGAGGATATGTTAGCAAAAGTGGACAAGTTAATTATTCATGTGGATTTTGTAGTGCTAGACTTTGAAGAGGATTGAAACTTTCTATTAATTCTTAGTAGATCATTCATGAATATAGGAAGAGTGTTGGTAGATGTCCATGAAGGGAAACTAATTCTTTGGATTAGAAATGAATAAGTTGAGTTCAACAAAAATAAAGTATTGAAAAATTCAAACAATTTTATTTTTTTAATTGTATATTGTTTTCTATATTGAGGACAATGTGTTGTTCAAGTGTGCGGATGTATATGCAATTACATATCAATTGTGTATAACTTTGCATTTGTACTTTTTTGGTTTTTATTTGTGTTAACATTGTGTAAAATTTTGTTTCATGATATTGGATTTTGTGTATTTGTGTGAATGTGTCAATGGAATGAAATTAAAAAGGAATTAGGTTATCTATGAACATCATCACTTAAATTATAAAGAAACATTAGTTTGTGAAATTTGTGTTGTGAGTGCTATTGAGGTGAATATACATGTTGATTGAAATATTATACCTATTCTTTCATTTTATGACACTTTTTTGGATGCACTTATGAGTGAATGAATTTAATTTGGTAGGATTTATTAGTAGCTTTTCATAGAAATTGATTGACAAGGAAGAAATTATGTAGGTTAAAGTGTAAACAAATTGTTGAATAAATGTTCTAAATAAATTTCTTATTCTGTTGGGCCTTTTTGAAAATTTTGAATTAAGAATGGAGTTAATAGTCAATTATGAATTGTGATATAACTGAGTAACCGGGGGACATTTGCCACAAAATGTTTGTCTTTGAGTCAAAAGACTAGAATGACAATCCAACCAAGCTTGATAAAACATAACCTAGTTGAATAACCAGGGGACATTCATGACAAGGTATTGGCCTTCATGTCAAAAGACTAGGTGACGTTAAATAAGATCTAAAAATATGGTGTTTTTAATAAAAGTAAACCTATTGATCTTCTTGTGATATGTCAAGAAATTTTCATGAATAGGTACTTAGTGATGACTTATCTTTTCAATGTGGTAAATAATAATTGGTGCATACTTACAATTGTTAGATGTATATATAAGGTGTCAATATTTTGGTTGATATTTGTATTTCAATCAAAGCACTTGGATATGAATGGAACAAGTTAGTGTGTTGGAACTTTTTGAGTGATTGATGTTCGTGGGTAAGTTAAATTTTATGATATTTGATGTCATTGTTGCATTGTTGCATGATTGTGTGATTTGTGATTTGCGTTTTGTCTATTTTGTGGTTTTATTTTTGCTTAGAGACAAGAAAATATCATTAGGTAAGTACATTTTCTTTTTTATAATATAGCTTAGTGAATACAAATATTGGTCCCACAAGGACTATAAATACCCCGTACTAGTTATTTTTCTATTATGTAATATAATAAATTAATGATTTATTTTAAATATATAATTAACTAACTAAAAATTTGAATATAAACTAACCAATTATAACAATTGACCAGAATAAAATAATCAAAGATAAACAAGATCCAGACAAGAATTTCCTAAAAATCTTCTTATGTTTAGATTTATCTTGATTCTTTGATTAACTTTAGTTTCTTAGATTGATAGAAATTCCAAAGTTACAACCATATTCTTTCTAATAAATACAAGTAGTATCCTTAAGTTAATTGATTTAAATCTCTTTCTATTCAAAATTGATAAGAACAAATTATCATGTTTTCATGAATTCCAGTGATAGATTTGATTCTAACTAAAATATTTATGTGGTATTTTAGAAAAATAAAAGAAATTATATTAACATAGCAAAAGCTATTAAACAAAAATTAGAATAAATCATATTATCTGCAACAAAAATAGCGTAACTAACCAGTACATAAGATATCTACAACATATAACCTTATAACAACCAAATCACTTTTAGTTCTTGACTAACTAAGCATTGTTTATCATTGGCAATGATGGCAACTCTTACCCACTTCACTATATGATCCGTAAGCTGCTGTTTACTTTCTTCAACACCCTTATATATTCTCCTATTCCTTTCCCTCCCAATGGAATAAATGACAGTATGAAAAGTAGTCTTAATAATCATACCATTCAAGCTACCATGCTTAGTAAACCTTTTGATAAGATTCAAAGTCTCCCTCCACTCAAATGTGTACATAGGTAGTTGTAGGATGACCACAAATCTGGTCCAAATTGCTTTAGTGTAATTATATTCAAAGAATAAATGGTTCCTACTGTCATCCATCTGCTTGCAAAGGACACATATAGGTTCACATCCCCCAAACCATCTATCTTTGGCTTTGAGCCTACTTGTAATCATTTGCCAAGTGAAAACAACACTTTTATGGTTTAAAGCTTACTTCCAAATGAAGTCATCCTAGGGAACCACTTTAGGATTATTAACTAGTATCTTATAACATGAGCTGTTGATAAAGGTACCACTAGAATGGGAAATCCATATGATGCTGCCCTTCCTCAAATTTGGAGGAATGTTTGGTAAGTAATTTTCCATTAAGTGGAATCCTTTGAAGTTTCCAACCCACTCACCATTTTGGATGACCAAATACACTCTAGCATTGGAAAGGATTCTATTTCTGCTTTAAGAAAGATTTATTCTTTAAATGAGAGGATTATAGTTGGTCCAGTTATCAAACAAGAACCATATATCCTCTCCATCACCCAACCTATGTTTGATGTAGGGATAGATCATATCTCTCAAGCTAAGCATGTGATTAAATATCCATGAAAAGTCCTTGGAATTATCCGACTGCTAGAAATTCTGACTTCTCAGATGGTATTCATTAACTTATTTAATCCACAGTGCTTTTTTGTTGGTGAATAATCTCCAAATCCTCTTATAAAGGAGCACTTTTTGCATTTGAGCAATAGGAATGATCCAAAGCCCCCTTGCCTTTTTGGGATAGTGATATCACACCATTTCACCTTGGCTTGCTTACCATTCTCAGTTTTTCTAGACCACAAGAAAGCTTTTAATATTCTAGCCATCTCCTTAATGACCATCTTAGGTAGAACCAAGTGTGTAGACTAATGGATATGCATACTATTCAAAACTGAAACGATGAGAGTCAATCTAGCTGCAACAGACAAAAACTTATTTTGCCAAGCATTAATTCTGTGTTTAAGCTTTTTAATTAAGGGAATAAAGTCAAAGAATTTAGGCTTACTAGTATTGATTGGGACTCCCAAATATTTAAATAGGGGAGAGTGCAAATCAAAACCGACCATGCGATTGATCTACTCCTGATTTCTGACACCTGAGGAAATATATAATCCACTTTTCTCCACATTAACTTTCAGTTTAGACCAATTAGATACAATATGCAGCATGTTCAACATCATTCAGATTGAGTGAGTATTTGCCTTATAGAGGAGTATTAAGTCATTAGCATAAATTAAATGGGATAGTATACATTCTCTGCATTTGTGATGATACTGAAATCGGTCATTGCAGTCAACAATTTTTGATATAAGTCTAGAAAAACCTTCCATAGCTAAAGTGAATAGGTAAGGGGAGAGGGGGTCCCCTTTCCTAATACCCATAGTAGTGCTAAATGGTAATGAAGGGACACCATTCACTAAAATACTTAGGGAAATGGATTGAATGTATTGTAAAATCCAACTTCTGAATTTAACAAGCAGCTCTATAACTTCTAAGCATGCTTGTAAAAAGGGCCAATTGATGGTGTCATAAGCCTTGAAAAAATCAATCTTCATTAAGCAACTTTTAATATTTTTACCTGACTTATAGTCTTCCAGTAGCTTTTGAAGAATGATAATGTTATCGCCTATACTTCTCTCGGGTAAGAATGCCCCTTAAGTCAAACTGATAACATCTTACAAAATTAGTTTCAGTCTTGAGGCCAGAAGTTTTGCAATGGTTTTATACTATATAGTGCAGCAAGAAATAGGTTTGAAATCTGAAATAGCATTTCTTTTTAGGGTTAAGGAAGATGAAGGTATGATTCACTTCCCTAAGCATCCTATTAGAGGAAAAAAAAATTCCAAGAATGAATCCGTAAAAAGGTTACCAGTAATTTCCTAGGTTCTTTGGAAAAAACAGGCTAGGAAATTTTGAAGAATTGAGACTAAAGAGCACTTTCTTGACATTTTGAGGTGTAAATAGAGCTATAATGTTGAGTATGGTTCAGGGTTAATTCAAGTACATCTTTCACACTTAAACCTCGCTGGTGACTACCAAAGGTTCCCATTATCTATTGAAAATATCCCCTGATAAAACTTTCAACTCTTGATGTTCTAATAACACATTCCAACAATTGTCTTTCGGCTTAGAAATTGTATTAGCGTTCCTCCTCGCAAGAAGAGATGCATGAAAAAACTTTGTGTTTGAATCCCCTTCTTTAAGTCAATTCAGTCTAGCTTTCTGCCTTAAAATTTCTAAAAAACCAGCCCCTCCTGATAGTCTTTTAGCCTTAAAATCTTAGTGTTCCTTAATTCAAAATTGAAGGGATCCTTATAGCAGGCCTTCTGAGCTTCAACCAATTTTTGCTTCACGTTGCTAAGGTTTTGGTTCTTCACCTTAACAAATTGTTTAATGGCATGTTTGACAAGTTTAAGCTTTTGCATCAATTGAAAAGCCTTGTATCCTTGCACCTCTTACCTCCAATAGTTACTAATTAATTCCATAAAACCATCCATCTAAGTGATACCACTGAAAAAATGAAATGGAGCTCCAACTCTAACTAGTTCGTTCATCTTCTAAATAAGTATAGAGTAGTGGTCTGAAAATACATTATCTCCAAAGTGTACGTAAGAATGTGGAAAGTGACTAAGCCAAGAGTGATTCATGAGGGCTTTATCCAATTTCTTCCTTATCAACATGAATCCTTGCTGTTTGTTTGTCCAGGTGAACAATCTTCTTGTTCCCCTTAGGTCTAGTATATCAACTTGTTGAAATAGCTGTGTAAGTCCTCTACTTATCCCAATCTTATATCTAACTCCACCTTCAATTTCACTATAATTCAAGGAATAATTGAAATCACCAACTGCTAACTAAGGATTCTGTATACCTGAGTGGATAAGTTGTAGATCAGTCCATAATTTCTCTCTTTAGAAAGTGAAATTTGAAGAATAAATCAGAGTTACTTTAAATGGATGAGAATTGCCCTTCAAAAGACAATGAAGATGTAAGAACTGGTCACTAAGTCTGTTATATTTAACCTCAGTGCAATCAGAATTGAAAAGACATATAATACGACCATTATAATGGTGAGAATGATTAGTAATCTTCTTCCATTGAGTACCTAGAAA
Organism: Erythroxylum platyclados; assembly: GCA_027563515.1. Taxonomy (NCBI): domain Eukaryota; kingdom Viridiplantae; phylum Streptophyta; class Magnoliopsida; order Malpighiales; family Erythroxylaceae; genus Erythroxylum; species Erythroxylum platyclados. Next base: position 1,539 of record JAOQMM010144458.1, on the reverse strand, counting down.
GGACAGTGCTGACTGAACAAAAGTGGCCTTTGTTTTAGTCTCAAGGAGACTAACCAAAACAAGTTTCCTATCATATAATAACTCCTTCACCATGAACTATTTTAGAGGGTCATTTAACCTCTTGTATTCCACATTAGGATTGTCATCTAAGGGCATACCCCTTGAACTTAGCTTTCCTCCTAACTGACCTTCTTCTAGAATTATTAGGAGTTTCTTGAGGAGTATCTACACCCCCTTCCATGTTGTTCATCCCCTCCTATAACTTCAGATTGTTACTCTTCTCCTGCACCTTAATTGCACCTCTAGTACTTCTGCAGATTGAAAATTATCTACAAGAGCCTAATTATCAGCTACCATGTTCTGATCAATGTAGTTTATCACCTCCTGAATAGTTTTTAGGTTGTTATTATTCTCCTACATATTAATAGTATCCTCCATTATTTCTGCAGACTGAGAATTCAAAACATTATCCATGAAAACCTGATTCTTAGCTACCATGCTCTAATTAATAGTTTCAAAAGTAGAATTATGTCTCCCTTCATCACCTACTTCAGGAATTTCTGGTGAATTACTCTTGTTTTCAGTATCCATTTGCTCTGTAGCCTACTGAACAACAACCTTACTTGCAGTATCTATTATAGAAGGTTCTAGCACCAATATCTCCTCCTGCCAACCTATTTTAAATTTCCTCCCTGTTAGTATCCATTGCTTAGTTGTGTTATAGGGGTTCCATGGATAGGATAGCTTAATTTTGTGTTATGGGGGTTCTATGGATAGGATAGCTTAATTTCAGAGTTCACCAACTCCCCAGTTGCACCAAGTTTCATTATTGACAAAGTATCTGGTAAACTAGCATTTTTATTGATCTCCACACAGATCTTAGCGTAGCTAATTCTCTCCATACTAGAAGTTTGAGCATCCATGCATAAAGGCTTTTCCAAAGAGCTGGCTAAGAAACTCAGCCTTTCAATATTCCATAGTTCTAGAGGTAAATTATGAAAATTAATCCAGATGGGAAACACTTCAACACATTCTCTATTAAGGTTTCCACTTTTGAACAATCATTGGTTAACCTCTTATATGCCAAAGACCCATTTCCATAATTTCATTTAAGTTGCTTTCAGCAGCAAATTTAAACAGAATCATGCCATTATCATAAGCAATGTTTTTTCCAGACCTTTCTTACCTCTCCATACAGTAGCCTATGTATTGATGATAGGAAAAGCAAGCATTTTGCTCCAAAAGGAACCAACCAAGGCAGTAGACCAAACCCTCTATCTAGCTTGCAGAAGATCAAGTAGGGGGCAGACTATCCCATCTTTCATAACCTCCTTGAAGTGCTTCATCTGAATCTTAAGCTGATGAAAATGAGTCTTCATGTTCCATGCTCTAGCAATCTGAGAGGGATTTTGTGAAATGGTAAAGTTGGAAGCACTAGACTGACTCACTTCATTGCTAGAGAAAGAAAGTTAGATTAGTTTGTTATTTGAATTGATTTTAAAATCCAACTGTCAATTTTAGTAAGACAATTATCCAATC
>JAOQMM010144418.1:0-12757 GCA_027563515.1 Erythroxylum platyclados | reverse complement strand
ATCACATAGTTAATCATACCGGGTTTAGTGCGGAGAGAGATCCTGTGTGAGGTCCGGTAGTCTATTAGAGAGCTTCGAAACTAATTTTAATTGCAAGTAATTTGTTAATTGAGAGATTACAATTTCTATAATTGGATTAGGGTTAATTAATTAGGGTGCGGAATTATAACTTGAGAAAGAGTAATTCCCCCTACGACCATCTAAAACCGAACCCCGATAACGCATAATCAGCTAGGTTAGCATTAATGAATGGTATAATCCCCTCTCTCATAATTCGATTAACTTCTCTTGATGGATTTCCATTGTGACTTTGTAATTGCTCAATTTCAATTTTGTTTGTTTTATTTTAATTTTCCATAATCAATTCTCGTGTTTATATTCTTGTTTAGTTTTTATTTCATATTATTTTCTTTTCTGAGCCTTAGACGACTTAGGATTAGATTAGTCACCTTCCTGTGGGATCGACCCTTCAATACTACAAAGCACGACCTGTGCACTTGCGGTATCTGAGAGCTTATAAATTTAAAGCTCTAATCGGACATGATCATGATGCATTAGATAAAGTACCATAATGATTATGCAACCATTGGACAGTATCTTCTTTAGAATTATCAAGCACAACATTTAAAAGGAAACCAACTAATGTTGATGATGGAGGTAAGATAGAAAGACTTATAATGGGAATAGCTTCAGCAATTGTAATGTTCGAGGGTAAAGTACCAAGTAAGGAGGTAGCATAAGTGACAATAGCTAAAGGACTAAAAGTAGTCCAGTTATCATGCTAGAAGGAAGTGGTACCATCATTTACTATGTGCTTAAAAGAATCTCTGATCATGAATCTTAACTTTAGTAAGGAAATCATTAGTGATGAGGCAGTGAGTGGAGTTTTGGAATTCCATAGGTTCTGGCTCTTTATAAAATATAAATGCACCTATTTAACCCATAAGGATTGTTTATTTTACAGTAATCTCCAAAGCCTTTTAGGAAATGGGATCCCTTTGCCTAATAACTTTAACTACCTGAATTGTCTTAGTAGGTTGTCCATTAACCATAATTTTGTAGGAGACAAAAGAATAACATGAAATAGGCCTAAAAACTGTTAGAGACTTGTGCTTCTTACCTTTGGGAATTAGACTGACGAATGTGTTTTTAAGCTCTTTGAGGAGTTTTTTATTAATGAAAAACTCCTGAACTACTTCTATAACTATTTTCCTTATGATGCTTCATTTTTCTTTTAAAAAATAAGATGTTGAAGCCATTAAGACTAAGAGCTTTACATTAAGCTAGATATTTGAGGTCATTTTCAATTTTAGTGGTTGACGCAGTTAAAGAAACAACTTCATTTTCACTTACACTTAGTTTCTGCTGGACAATCTGCTCTATAAGTCTAACAGATGATGTTGCCATGGAGGAAGTGTCTAGCAGTTTAATGAAGTAGTTTTCAACCTCAGATAAAAATTCAGATTGAGTGTGAAGCATTAATCCATTTGATTCTAGAGTGACTATTTTATTAGAAACGTTTCTCGTTAACACAAATCTATTAAAGAATGAAGTATTTTTATCTCCATCTTATAACCATTTGATTCTAGATATTTTCTTCTAGAGTGAGTAATCAAAGTCATCAACCTGAATGAAGTTGATCAAAGCTTGTTTTTCTACTTCTTAGAAAGAGGGGTTAGTGAGGTTGAGGTATAGATAGATGTGAGCTTTCTCAAGACTTGATTTTGCAGCGTTTAGGAGATGATAGATATTTCTAACATTGACTTTATTAAATGCCTTAATTTCCTCATGAATGCTACTCAGTATGTTTGAGCATTAAAATTGCTTGGTGCCTCTAAAGTTAGAACTGAGCCCTCTCTTAATAATTTGTTTGAAGCATGGAATTTTCATCAAGAAGTTGTTAAAGTTAAGTGGATGTCTAATATAAGTTGGATAACAATACTTATGAAAAAAAGTGATGTTTGTATTGCATTTCAAGAATTTAGCAACATGGTGAGCACTCAATATCAAAAACCAATTTAGGTGTGTCAAACTGATAATGCCATGGAATTTATGGATGTCACTCTTGGAAATTTTTTGAGTTAGCTTAGAATTCAACATCAGACTTCATGCACTTATACTTCACAATAGAATGGCTTAACGAAAAGAAGGAATAGAAAAATATCAGAGTCTTTTTATGCTTCTCTCTTTGGGATGAACATGTCACGTTTTTATTTGGGAGAAGCAGTAAAATCTGCTATTTATCTCATCAATAGATTAACATCTTTGGTTTTAGATTTTCAAATCCTTAACAAAAAATGCAATCTTTACTTTCAATTCCTCATCTCCCCAACCTTGAACCTAGAGTTTTTGGTTGTATAGTGTACGTTCATATCCCTAAGATCTTGAGAACTAAATTGATCTTTGGGCAAAAAAAGATGTGTATTTGTTGGATATTCAGATTTTTAAAAGGGGTATCGATTTTATGATCCTAAAATTTAAAAATTGCATATAACCTTAGATGTTTCTTTTCGAGTGTTAAAACTATATATTTCAAGGGGAGTTTCAGCTTCTTCCCTTCAAGGAGAAAATGCTAATGGAGGGAATATGTTATAAGGAATATTAGGAAATGCAGACAAGTGCTTAGAACTCAACAAAGTTGTTGATATTCTAGGCGATGCAGATGAGTGCTCAGAATTGAAAGAAGTTGATAACAATGACAGCCATGACGAACAACCTAGTAATACAAATTTGCCTACTTTAACACCACTAACTGAAGGGCCAATCCAGAATATCCAAAATGGCAACTCTCAGGTAATCTCAAGTTCAGTATCTAATAATTCTAGTAATAAATTCTTGTTCCTCTTTCGAGATACTCATAAAGATCAAATAAAGTTATACCAAAGAAACAATATAAACCTAATCTTAACACCAATATCAAATAACCTATGCACTTGCTATTAATCAATTATCCGATGTTTTTGTTCCTAGGAATGTATAGGAAGCTTTGAATGATCTAAAGTGGAATAAGGCAATGAATGAAGAAATGGAAGCCTTCCAAAGGAACTCAACTTGGGACCTTGTTTCATTACTTAAAGGAAAGCAAACAATTTGGTGTAGATAGGTATATACTATGAAACTGAAGGCTGATGGAGCATAGATAGATATAAAGCAAGGCTGGTTGCAAATGGTTATACACAAAAGTATGGAGTAGATTACCAAGAGACCTTTGCACCAATAGTCAAGCTAGATACGGTCCACATTCTCGTCTCTATTGCAACAAATTTGGAATGGCCCCTAAATTAGTTTGATGTTAAAAATGCTTTTCTCAATGCTGATCTAATGCTTTCCTCAATGCTGATCTACAAGAAGAGGTATACATAGAGTTGCCACCAAGTGTGAAGCTTGGTTTATCAAATAGAAATAAAGTTTGCAAGTTGAAAAAATCTTTGTATGGGCTCAAGCAATCACTTAGAGCTTGGTTTGGGAGATTTTCAATTACAATGAAAGCTTTCGGTTATAAACAAAGTGCTGCAAATCATACCTTATTTATAAAACACAAAGGATGTAAAGTAACAATTTTAATTATGTATGATTATATACTGTGAAACTCAAGGCTGATGGGAGCATAGACTGATATAAAGCAAGGATGGTTACAAAGGATTATACACAAAAGTATAGAGTAGATTACTAAGAGACCTTTACACCAATAGCCAAGCTAGATACAGCTTGCATTCTCATCTCTATTTGAATAAGTCAGGAATGGCATTTAAAACAGTTTGATGTTAAAAATGCTTTCCTCAATAGGGATCTAGAAGAAGAGGTATACATGGTGCTACCACCAGGTCTAAAGCTTGGTTCATCAAATAGAAATAAAGTTTTTCGGTTGAAAACAGCATTGTATATGCTCAAGCAGTCACCTAGAGCCTAATATAGGAGATTTTTAATAATAATGAAAGCTTTTGGTTATAAACAAAGTGGTGCAAATCATACCTGTTTATAAAACATAAAGGAGGTAAATTAACAGCTTTAATTGTGTATATTGATGATATGGTATTGACAGGAGATGATTATGAAGAGATGAAGTTCTAGAAGAACACTTAGACACTGTATTTGAAATGACAAACCTAAAACAACTTAAATACTTTCTAGGTATTGAGGTAGTAAGGACAGATTAAGGAATTTCTCTTTCGCAAAAAAATACATACTTGTCCTCTTGATTAAAACTAGGATGCTTGCCTGCAAACTAACTGAAACGCCTATAGAAATTAATCATAAGCTTGGAATTTTCCCAAATTAAATTCCAACAAATATAGGGCGCTATCAATGGTTAGTTGGGAGATTCATTTATCTGTCCCATACTAGGTTAGATATATCATTTGCAATGAGTGTTAATAGTCAATTTATGCATCAGCCGAGTGAAGAACACATGGATGCTATATATTGAATCTTGAGGTACTTGAAAGACTCTCCAGGAAAAGGTTTATTCTTCTCAAAGAATAGTGTTTCCAACATTGAAGGATACACAGATGCAGATTAGCCAGGATATCAAATAACCAGAAAATCTACATCTAGTTATTTTACTTTTGTGGAAGGAAATCTTGTAACTTTGAAAAGAAAGAAACAAAAGATTATTGCAAGGTTAAGTGTTGAAGTTGAGTTTCTAGGTATGACTTATGGATATGTGAATTATTATGGGTTAAGCATGTTCTATCAGATTTGGGGATTGAGCATACAAAACCTATGAATCTTTATTGTGATAATAAGTTGCCGCTAAGATTGCACAAAATCTTATACAACATGATCGTACGAAACATGTTGAAATTGACAGACATTTTATCAAGGAAAAGTTATATTAAAAAACTATTCAATTTTCGTATGTCAAAAGTCTAAAGATCAATTTGATGATGTACTTACAAAGGCAGTTTCAAAAAGGGTGTTTCATAATTTGATTGGAAAGTTAGACATGTTGGATATTTATGTTTCAACTTAGGGGGAGTGGCAACCTGATTTGTTAATTTGGATAATATACAAAGATAAATATAATCTGTTAGATTGGATAAATATATAAGAATAAATATAATTTGTTAGACAGGATCAACATATGAGCTTTTTAAAGCTTTTCATAAAATAGAATTCGATTCAAAGTATAATTATATCTCTATATATTGTTTCTATATTAGAGAAGAATGTACTGTAATTTAATTACCCTAAAACATCATTGTTTTACATGAATTTCGTTGGTTATGAGACAGGAGACCATGAATCTAGGGCTAGCAAACAAAGGCGGTGTATTTTAACTAATTTCTTTAATGGATAAGGATCAAGTCAAATACAAACTAGGTAAAATAGAGTCGAGATCCTATGTCTGAGATTATTCTATCCAACTCTGTCCACAACACAAACATCGTCGTTGTTGTTGTTTCTTGTGGCTAAAAATTCACAACTATATTGCATATTTATTGTTTATTAATTGGCTAAGCTTCAACACAAGCCAAGCCATTTAAACAAAGCAATTGCTTTTCCTTACCGCCCAACTCTCTATCTTCTCTCTCTCTATCCCCCCACTCATCCTCGCCACCCAGCTCTCTATTTTCTTTCTTCCTTACCACCGCTCTCTTCCTCATCGTCTTTTGTCTTCATTCTTCAGTTGAAAAGGTTCAACTTTATCACTCCCAAGATCAACTCTCTGCCCTAATTCCTCACCTTGTAAGAAACTTACTTTTATTTTTCCTTACCAAAATCTCGTTTCTCACTCCTATTCTGCATTTCTTATTTGGATTCAGATTTTTAGTGTCCAAGTTCCATCTCAACAGAGCATTATTTGATTGCGTTTCATCCTCTCCTCTCTCCCTCTTTCGGATTTGTGATTCCATTTGTTATCGTGTAATACTCTCAAAGCCCCTGTGCTCCACTGTAATAGACATCGAACATATATGGTGCCGATAGTGGGTTGGACTCTAATGCAGATGAATTGGAGTCCCAAAGGCTCTCAAGTTGTCAAATGGAGGCATAAATCAGAGAGGTTATGTGAACAATAATGTAGGACGTGGAGCGTCAACGTGGAAGAGAAAAAAGAGGAAATGGTTGACTGACGATATGAAAGGAGAGGAGGAAGGAGAGGAGGGACAAGAACCTGGGATTTTGAAGGAAGCCTCGATAACGTTTATATTTTTGAGGTAAAAACATTGTAAGTAATTCTCGTTGAACTTGTGAAGCTTGCATCTTTGGCGTTCTTTGCACATGTAATCAGTGTACCCAAGCAGGATTCAAGATAGATTAACAGAATTCTCTTATTACTAGTTCCACTTTATCGAATATTTTAGGCCTACCTAAGAGTTTGATCAAACAACTTATTAGTTCTGTTAGATGGTACTTTTAGACACCAATTAAACGAAAATTCATTCCTTTATCCTATCGTTGGTTTTAATTGTCAAATGTAGGCAATGCACAATTATGTAATTTTTACTTCCGTTTGGACAGTTGTTTGGAGTCCTGATAGTTTGACTGAGAGAATGCTTTCTCAAGTAAAGATCAGGGTAGTTAATAATCAAAAACACATCAAGGATTATAATAAACATTTGCAGCATATTCTAGAAGGGAGAAAACTAACTAGTGCAGCTCCTGTTGTATTAATTTCCTTATAGATTGGGAGGCATTAGGAGAAAAAGAAATGTAGGACTGATGAAGTTTGTTAGCAGTGTTTAGATTTTTCTAGGTAAAAGGGATCTTTCTTGGACACTTAGAACAACATTTAGTTAATGATGTTGGTAGGTAGAGCATTGGAGAAGCATGTAGGAATACAAAGTTCTTTTGTAGTTTCTTTTAGTAAATATTTTAATGGTTTTTACTTTCTTTAGCGTAAGTTGGAAGCTTTATTTCCTTGAATTCATCTTTTTCTCATAGTTTGATCTGTGGAGGATGCCTTTATGATAGCTTTGGACTATGTTAATGTATTAAGTGCTGGAATTTAAGGATGTTAACCAATAATCGTCTACATGCCTCAGGCTGTGAGGACTGATACATTGGGATGGAACTAGAATGGTTTACTTTTAATAATCTAATTCGTTCCTTGACTTTTTACACAGACAATATGGGATACTACTGGAGTATCCGAAGTTCTGACGAGGTTAGATGCACCAGTATATCCACTAGTAGAATCCGTCCCAGAGTACGAGAGCTAGAGATAGGAAGTGACATTTAGTTTCTTTTTGACCTGGAATTACAGCGTGAAGACTTCATCTTTTCATGATGAAGCAAGAGCTAGTGTTTGACGCCGTCTTAATTTTACCTCTTCCTTTAGAAGATGTTCTTTTGGTGTAGATTCTTTTACAGATAAAGAGATGTTTGAAACAATGTATGAAAATCTTTTGGAAGTTATAGTGTTTAAATAAACCGAGGGTGCTCTTACTCAGAATTTCCTACTTTCAACAATAAATATTTGAGAATGTTGAGAATTAAAAAGATATAATAGATGTCTAAGATTTGCATTTTGAGCTAACATTGCATGGTAATTTGACTCCTTTAATATACGAAAAATGTCATTTGGACATAAAGCTATAAATACTAACTCACTAACTACTATTTCCTCTTTTACAAATACAAAACATGTCACCAAGGCATGAAAGAGAACAACCCCACTTCTCATTGCAAATACCAACTCCCAAATTGCCCAAACCAAATGTTTGTTGTGCCTATCAATCAAACTTATGTTTTTAATTAATTAATACAATTATTAATAAAATGTAACAATATCATTAAATGCAATAACTGAAATTAAGAAATAAATGCAAAAAAGAGTACTATAAGTAAATCAGTCATGAGCATTGAAGGTGAGATATTAGCAATAAAACTTTGTTTACTTGTTTCTATATGAATGACCTAAAATGAAAATTCAAATCATTACAATATTACTAAAATATTACAAAAAGACAATATTACAAATGCTACTTGAAAATGTGCTCTAGACATAGAATGATGATGAGAGTAAACTATAATTGTGTTATCCATAGAAACACCAAGTGGTTGCATTTGCTATGTGTCATAACCAAGTGATCCAGACATAGAAAATTCAAATCATTAGAAGATTACTAACATATTACAAAAAGATAATATTACAAATACGACCTGAGAATATGGTCCAAAGTCTCCAAACATAAAATGATGATGAGTGTAAACCATACTTGTATTATCCATAGAAACATCAAATGACTGCATTTGTTATGTGTGGTATCAAAAAAAGGGAAAACTCTTTAAAAAAAGTAAAACAACACATGTGACATTTTAAATTATTGAAAGCTAACCTGAACTTGATGTAATATCAAATATGGTATGGTAGACATATTAGAGGTATTTTGGGAATTTTCTTCGAAATCCTAAATAGAGTATTTAAACAAAAAAAGCTTGAAATTATCATAATATAAATAGTATGCATTAAAATCTTTTAAACATAAAATTAGCAAAAATAAAACCTGACTATTGGAAAGGGGTATGGGTGTTGAAGCTGCCATAGTTGCTGAAGTCTTGCATTTTTTAACATACTTTCTTTTCCTTGAACCTTTCTCTAAGCCACCCTTCAATCTTTTACTTAACGTAGGTTTTGTCTTTATTTTGACACCTCTAATCCTATTCCTTTCACCAAAATCAATCTCACATTGATTGAAGAGATTCATTTCGCCATTTGAGCATTGGGTCAACTCTTTATCTTGTGACATTAGGTTCTCTTCATCAATTAATTCTTCACCTTGCAACATCTCATCAACCATCTTCAACATGTTGAGAAGGCCATCTTTTACAATTTTACAAGTTTTTCTCCTCTCTGCTGCTCTTGTACCCAATCACATGGTTAATGTACACAATTCTTTGTACCTCATACTTGACAAAATTTTAGGATCCAATTTACTTTCATTAATAGTGGAGCTTTTACTATCAAAGTACCATGTTTTTGCTTTTCGTGTCCATCTTTTCAAAATATATTGACTCGATATTTTTAAAATATTTTTCAAGGTAAAAACCTTCAAAACATAAGAACATAAAATGCCAGCAAACTCAAACTTTCGACAACTACAATGGACTTCATCATTTGATGAATCATAAGTGACCATATGAGAGTAACTCTTCCCTACAGGAGTGATCTCGTTTTTTGTAATGGTACTATCTTCACCACAAAGACGAAAACCAGAATCATGAGAATTATTCCATTGATCTTAAAAACATTTAAATACTTCAGATGTATAGACACTAGCTGCATGCTTTAAAATTTGAACATGTGCTAACAATGCTGGAGTGCTTACATTAGTTCTAAAATCAACTTTCAACTCATCAAATCGACGATCATCAATAAGCCTTTGGAAGTAATTAAAAAATTGTAAAAAGTTATGCTGATAACTCACATACTTTTTTACAATGCTATTCATACTCTCACTTCTTTTTGTGGTGGTCATGTTTGCACAAAACATTTGACGTCCATAAACCAAAGCCCATTTTTCCTTTATATGAAACATACGTTTCAACCAATTATTATCTTGAAGTTCATATTTTTACAGCATCTCATTCCATACGTTGAAAAAATCTTCTTCTTCTTCAAAGTCATATATGCATGAGCTGAAATCCTACAAAAAATCTTCAAACTGAGAAAAAACAATGCTCAAACGGATTGCAGTGTTTTGATAAATGTGTCAGATATAAAGTCGATGATGAGTTTCAGGCCATCTTGAATCTGATGCCTTTGCCATCATCGCATCCTGATCAGTAAGAATAGTTGTAGGCTTTTTCTCAGACGTGGCTCTAGCAAATGTGTCAACAACCACTCAAATGTAAGAGCAGTCTCATTGTATAGTAGTGCAACACCAAAAACTGCAATTTGCTTATGATGGTTTACACATACAAACAAAGCAAATGGACGACCCTCACCATTTTTCTTGTAAGTAGTATCAAAGCAAACAACATCACCAAAATCTAATTAATCATTCCTCATCTTTGCGTCTGACTAAAATATATTAGTTATCAAATAATCTTCATCCACTTGAATTGCATAAAAGAAATTAGGATCTTCAAATTGCATTTTATGCAAATATTCTAACACACTACTTGTATCCCCCTTTTTCATATTTCTTGTCCTTTTGGATCTTAAATAATTCTTGTAATCTTCCAGAATAAAGCCAAGATTATCTCTCCCACCTGTTTGTCTCACCATAAGATCATGGGATGCTTTTGGTGGAATTCTCACATCATTAGCCATTTGAATTTGTATTGCTGCAGTGGAGGATATCTTTCTGTGACTTTTATGCAAATGTGTTTTATTAGGACTTGAAAGATAGTGATTGTAATTATCAACAAATTGAATCATTTGAAACTTTCCATTTTTCATACTATTAATTTTCATTATTGTCTTACAACCAAATCTTATTTTTGCACGTGGAGCTCTTACATACACATCTCTTTTGTCATGAATCTTTTTACCTTCAGTACTACAACAGAGAAGTCTACTAATCAACTTACCAGATTTATCTTTATGACTTTTGCTCCTTCTTATTCCAAAGCCGACATGTTTGACATACATTAAATAATACTGAAAAGCTTGTTCTTCCGTCTCAAACTCTATGCCAATTTTCAGTATTAATTCTCTTGGAACAAATGAGTGGACTTTGTTCAAATTCTTTTCAGAATTCGGATGCATTAAATCAGTAGACTCGATATTACTGCTCTCATTGCTAATGTCAATTTTATCATTCTTATGTTGCTCCTTTTCAAGTTCATATTTTAATCGACAGTATGGAGTAGATCTACCTTCTACCATTTTGTTTAATACTAAATTTGACACCTGTCAAATTCACAAATGACACATCATTATTAGTTTGGTTTTTGATAAAATTATTAACAAAAACTCACAAAAAAGGGAAAAAAATATTCGGGTTGATTTGCATGCATAAGTACTCCTTAATAAAAGAATTCAATGCAGAATATTAGCTTTCCAATGTTTCAATAAATATAAAATACAAAGTCATATTCTTCTATAAGTATTCCGTCAACTGAACTCTACAACAACAAAAAACCCCATAAACGAAAGAGTTGAGAAATATAAAAGAGAGGTTGTTTTGGATCTAGCTTCTCAAAGATTGGCAGGATGTTGCTTGTTCAATTCATACGAAACATGTTTTACAAATTGTGAAGCTAGTAAAGACGACGAAGAACATCTGATTAGAGGGCTCGATTGTTTACGTTTGAAACAATTACGTCGCTCTTCAACACTCCCACGATCTTTAGCGGCTGTGAGGTAGAGAAGATAGAGATTAGAGAGCAGAGATTTAGAGAGAAAAGAGACCTTCAGTGGATTTTAAACAGATCTTAAACATCAATAAAATTATAGAGACTTTCATTGGATTAGAGAAAAGAGAGTAGAGATTGAGAGAGAGACCTTCGGTGGAGTACAAGTTGTAAAAAACTGCTTCTTCTGTGATTGGCTTGGCTTAGCTTGGCTTGGCTTGAAGCTTAGCTAATTGATTTTAAACAACAATAAAATTACACACCTCTCTGCTCTTTAACACTCGATGAAATATGTCAATAAAATTACACCCTCTGCTCTTTAAATATAACGATGCTGTTTATGAGATTAGACAGACTTGGACAGAAGACTCTTAGATAGAGGATCCGACCTCGGTAAAATACTGTAGCTGTTTGTACCTGACGGGTGTCGACATATTTATCCATACAACGAGCATACGTGCAACACTTGCTTACTTTAATTTTATGAACTTCACGAGTGTAATGAGTTTGATTTTGGAAATACTAGATCTCATAAAAAGGTCGTGATGTAACAGGACGTGATTTATTATTTTTGGACTTTAGGTCGAAGACAAACTCCCCTCCCATGGAGAGGTTGCTTCCACGTAATCTTAATTTCTAAAGTTTACTGTAGATGTTCTGTGTAATAATTTGATTTGAAGATAAGGTTGGAATAGATGTAAATGATATTTTATACCATTTTAAAAATAGCACAAAGGAACACAGATCTGCATATTATATTATAAACTCACAACTGTCCGTTAAAACAAGAAACTGGGTAAGCTACAACGAATGTAACATCATTACATTGAGGAATTTACATGTGTTAGCATAGCATATATGTTGGCGGGGAGAATCAAATTGATTGATTGATGATAACGATGGTCTGCCCCTTGAATTTTAGAAATTTCAGTAAAACAATTTGATTGGTTGATGATGATGATGATGGTGTGCCTTCTTGAATTTTAAGAATTTCAGTAAAAAGCTAACGGGGCTTATCCACTGTCACATTTTCATATTGATGCATGCAATATATTTATGTAGGACCTAAGTGGCTTTGTGCACAAATGGGATATGGATGACCCTGTGGAAAATGTTTTGCGGACTCGAGACCTTTCTGAGGTATACTTAATTGAAAGAATTTGACACCTGGCTTCATTAATCATGTGGATATAGGATATACATTATAAACTTTATCTTAAGTAAAGATGGCAATAAGTCAGTTCATAAGTTAGTCTGGTAATTTTTTAAAAAATAATATTTTAATTAAAAATATAAAATAATTTATTTTTTAATTAAGTCTAGACTTAGGTTGTCAGGCCCAGACTTATCTGAAGCTTAATTTTTTTAAGTAAAACGATATTATTTTACTTAGCATAATTAGATCTTGAGTCAGCCCATTAAAAATACTTGAATAAATATCGAAGATATTTTTAAAGAGATTCAATGCAGATTCAGTTAATTAATGATATAATTAATGGCTAGTTGAAGAAAA
>JAOQMM010144325.1:0-12772 GCA_027563515.1 Erythroxylum platyclados | reverse complement strand
AAGAATTGAATTGGGTTGGAATCCATTTCCTATCATTTCTATTCCTTTTACTTTCGAAATATGAACACGGGAATCATATTTTTAAATTGAGCAGAACTAAGATTGAATACTTGGAGTGCAACTTTTTTGGCCATAGGGTTGCAATTGATATGGAGATAAAGAATGCTTTAGAAGTTATACAATATAAAAATTATTTTAAGTACCTTAATCCATCATCCAAAGCAATAGTGAGATAGATGATGACATAATTCATCATATCAAATCAAGGTGGCTTAAATAGAGGGATGTATTAGGAGGTTTATTTGACAAGAAGATATTATTCAAGCTAAAAGGCAAATTCTACCATTAAAAATTAGGCTATCCATGTGCTATGGGATGGAATGTTGGCTTATCAGATAGGTGCATAGCCATAAGTTAATGGTAGTGGAGATGAGAATGCTCCGTTAGATGTTTAACCTTACAAGAAGAGGTAAGGTGAAAAATGTAGTGGTAAGAGACAAATTAGGAGTAGCTAACATTGATGGTAAATTGAAGGAGACAAAGCTTAGGTGGTTTAGATATGTTAAGAGGAGGCACACTAACATCCCAGTGAGAAAAAAGATTATACTTAAGGATTGTAAGAGAAGAAGAGGAAGACCTAGGAAGAATTTGGGGGGAGGTGACTAAATATGAAATGGTCCTACTAAAGCTTACCAAGGATTTGGCCTTCAATAGGAAATTTTGATTAACTAAGATACAGGTTAAGGGTCATACATAGACAAGTCATTCTCTTTTCATAGGTTTTTAAAATCTTTTCTTTCGATTCTTGTGTCTTGTATTTAGTCTAGATGCTTCTGTTTATAATATATGCCCCTTTTGTTATTTTATTTAGGAATTTCATATTTTTTATTTTCTTTCAATTACTTGTTTATTTTATTTATTTATTTGTTTTCTTTATTGTTTGTTTAATTATTTACTTATTTCTATCTTTATTTTATTTTTATTTTGATTTTAAAATTCTTTAATTTTATTTTGATACAATTATTTATTTATATTTTTTACTTCTATTTTCAATAAACCGTTTTAAAAACTTTTTTCCTTTTTCTCTTCTCCTTTGCCTATGGGTCTATCGAAAATAACCTCTCTACTAGTTAAGAGTAAGGTTGCGTACTTTTAGTCCTCTCCAGACCCTGCATCTTAGTAAAATTTCTATTAGGACATTGTTGTTGTTTAATCCTAGAAATTAAATCAACCAATTTTCCAAAAAGCATGGAAACCAAAAACTAATTAACTTAACTAAACTAATACACCCTTGAACCTACCCTATACCTAAACAATCCCTCAACCCTAAGACATAGCTCTCAACATAAATACCCAATCAATAACTCATAACTTGTTCCCCTTAGATGCTCAGAACAAAAATGAGCTAGATAATCAAACAATATCAAGCACCTCTAAAAATGACAAATCAGACATCTTAAACACTGAAACTCCTCCTACAACATATGACTCACTAACTTTACCACCCCCTCCTACCACTAAACCTCAAATCTCATAAAAATGATGAAGAAATTGTTTTGAATAAATGTTCTATGGAAATATATAGTCAAGAAATAGGAAATAAGGAATGCAGTCCAATGCAAAATCTAAGAAGGAGATCAAGAAAAAAAGTAAACAAGTAAAGGCTTATACCACTAAACCTCAAATCCCATAAAACAATAAAGCAATTTTTTTTTAGAAAATGTTATGAGGATATATATAGTCAGGAAATAGGAAATAAGGAATGTAGTCTAATGCAAAATCTAAGAACGAGATCAAGAAAGAGTTCAAAAGGTAAGGGCTCATTAAACCCTTATACATCATGATCATAGCATGGAATATAAGGGGTTTGAATTGCCCCAAAAAATAGCAAACAATAAGATATTACATTAAAGAGAAAAATCCTTACATAGTAGACATGCTGAAAAATCTTTTGATTCATAGGAGAACAATGGAGAGCACTCTATTATTATATGTTTCATAGGCTAGAAAGAATTATAATCGACCATAAACCAAAACTTATAAAAATGCTCAACTTTAAAAAGTTATACCAATATCTACTTGTGGAGATATACTTAGTGTTCTAGGAAAAGTTCCAAATTACTTTTCTTTATACGACAAATCATGCTTTTAAATAATCATTCTATGGAGATATATTGGTGAATTAGCTGAAGACATCAATGATTCATGGTTTATCCAAGGAGACTTCAATTGCATTCTTCACCCATATGAAGCTAAAGGACCAAGAAACAACACAAGAAAGGTGGATGCTAATTTTAGAAAATGCTTGAGTAATACAAGCCTAGTAGATCTTACATTCAGAGGTAAATTCTTCACTCAGACTAACAAGCAAGAAGGTCATTACTCCATAAGGAAAAAACTTGAGGATTAGTAAACGCAAATTGGATGAAAAAATTCTAGAATTCAACTGCTTGGTTTAACAATCCTGTATTCTCAAACCATTCCCCATTAGAAATCAAGATAGAGGAATATGTTAAGAAGTTAAGAGCATCATTTAGGTTCTTCAACTTTCTAACTGAGTTAGAAGGTTATGAATCCTATTAAGGGATTTGAATCAATCACATTGGTTACTAGATTGAAATTCAATAAGAAAGGATTAAAGAATTTTGAAGAACAAAATCTCAAGATGGATCTACTAAAGGAATTGGAGCAATCTAGTAGTGAGTTGAATGAAATCCAGAATAAGTTATATTTTGATCCTAGAAATCAAAAATTGAGAAACAAGAAGAAATCTAAACTATCTTCTTACCTAGTTTCCCTAGAAGCTTACAATTCACTCCTAAGACAAAAAGCCAGCCCTAATTGACTGAGGGAGGGAGACTCAAACTCATCATACTTCTTTAAATAAATTCAAAGTAAAAGAAACCTAAATAAAATCTCAAGAATATTGGACTCAACTAGAACTCGTTGTCTTAACTAGGATATATAAAAATAGATAGCTTACAATCACTTTCAAACCTTCCTAGGATCTACATACCCTACCACAAGCTCCCTATCTCAACTCTGAAATTCATATCTCCCTCTTTGAACCAAGTGCGATATGAATCTCAACTTGCTTCAATCTTTAAATTTGAAATATAAATTTTTTTTTTCTATTTAGTTTCAATCCCAACAAATCTCCAGGACTTAATGATTCAATGAATTTTCTTTTAAAGCTCCTAAAACTTGTTTAAGCCTTTTGTCTATAGTCTGGTTAAAGAATTTTTCAACTCAGTCACTCTCTTAAATGAATTAAACAAGAGATTCCTTTGTCTAATCCCCAGAGTTCCTAATCTTACTTCCTTCAAAGATTTCAGAACAATCTCTTACTGTAACATTCTCTATAAAATCATATCTAAAATCCTTACCTTAAGACTTAAGCACTTAATAAAATCTCTAATCAATGTTTATCATTCTAGTTTTATTTCAAGTAGCGACATTAGAGACCATCTATTGATAGCTCAAGAAATCTTCAAAGATTCATTCTAATAAATCCATCAAAATTTGTTCCATGAAGATTGAATTCACCAAATATTGTGATTCCCTTAATTGGACATTTTTGCATCACATTCTATAGGTTTTTAGATTCCCTCTTAAGTTCATTAATTGGATATATCAATGCATTTCAACCCCTTCTTTTAATATATTAATAAATGGAGAAGTAACAAAAATGTTAAAAGGAGCAAAAGGAGTCCAACAAGGAGATCTCATATCCCCTTACATGTTTGCATTAACAGTAGAGGTCTTTATAAGAAAGATAGACTATAATATAAATTAAGGAAAACAATTTAGATATCACTACAAATGCAAAAGAGCATACTTTTCAGTTTGTCATTTGTTGATGACCTACTACTCCTATATAGGATTCATTCCCAATCAGTCTAATTATTGCAAGAATGCTTGGAAAACTTTGCATGGATGTCTAGATTGGTTATAAACAAGGAAAATAGTCAGATTGTTATCTTTAAAGCTTCAAACCAGCTAGAACAGTCCTTGACACAAATCTTAAGACTATAATTATCAAAAGCACCTTTCTAATACCTCTGATTACCAATATTAGGCTCAAGATTAACTTTTCAAGAATGTAAACCTCTATATGATGCAATTTTGAGTAGAACTTACTATTAGTTATCCAAGCAGATATCCTATACTAGAAGAATTCAATTGATAAACTCAATCCTTAATGGAATAAACATTGACTAGAGTTCTTATATAGGTATACTAGCTAAGATTATCAAAGATATAGAAAGAATCTTCAGGAATTACTTATGGAGTGGGATAGGATCCAAAGGAAGTCCTAAGGTTAAATGGAGATATGTTTGTATTCCCAAGGTATAAGGAAAGCTAGGAATAAAATCCATGAGGGTGATAGATAAAGTTCTAATAGCCAAAATAATTTGGGGCCTATATAATGGAAAGAAACATTTAAAGTGAAATGGATGAATTAGGAATATATTAGAGACTCTAATTTCTAGACAATGAAAACACTATCTAACTCCTCTTCTGCTATAAGACTCATTTTAAGCCTAAGGGAAGTAGTAGGGAAGGAAATGAAGTATTTAATTGGCAACGAGGAACAAACCAGCTTCTATTTTAATAACTGGACATAATTAGGACCTTTGTATCTTCACTCATCCTATAACACAATTCAACAAGTTATACCCTCCAGTGAAAAATCTAGCTCAGTGATAAAGAACAATAATTGGTTTTGTCCTTCAAGAGGGATAATAGTCTACTTCCTAGCTTCCTCAACTACCAACCTAATCAAAACAAAGAAGACATGATTAGTTAGCCTAAAGAGCCCTTTAAAAGGTTCATTACTTCCTCCTATGCAAGTATATTCACACACATAAATCAAAAGGAAAGATGGAACAAAATGATTTAGTTTAAACACAAAGTTACGAAACATTCATTCATCATATGGTTAGCCATTAAAAATCGCCTTCCTACACTTGATAGGATGACTTAGAGGGGAACTAACCTATGCATACTTTGTCACCCTTAAAATGAAACAAGGGATCACATTTTCTTCACTTGTGACCATACAAGTGACATATGGAGAAGCATACTACAAATGCTCAACCTATAGTATAATCCTATCTCTATACAAGGAACTATTGACTAGGTATTGAAGCTAAAAACTCACAGTTTCAGTGATTAACCAATAGTTAAATTAAGCATAAATCTTATGATTTATGAAATATGGAGGGAGAGAAATAACATAAGGTTCCAAAGCACAAAGCAAGAGGTAAGGACACTAATTCAACACATAGTGAAAAGTATAAGGGACACTCTGATAATCAAGAAGTTACATATAAGTTGTAGTTCAAGTTTTAGAGCAATCTGGGACCTCAACTAAAATGGGGATATCAAAGTTTAGGGAAGCAGTAATTCATAGGTACAAACAAAAGGAACATGTATATAAGGAATAACAAAAAGAAAAAGTTACTTGGTTCATAAGGACCTGAGGTACATAGTGGAAACTAATGGAGAAAAGAGATTGAGTCTACATGAAAATCTTATAGAAAATAATCAAAGAGAAGTGTACTTCATTAAAATATTGTGGTGAACCTAAAATCACAACCAAAAGTGAAGAGAAGGATCAAGAAATTCGAAGACAAAAGTAGTAGAAGTAAAAACCACATGAAAGATACTTGTATGACACTTATCCTAGAGAGAACTTATTTAATTCAGTTATATTTGTAGCAATATTTTGTAATTCATTATTTTATAAACTTCCAAATAAGGTCTTGAACTTTGAATTAATATTGGTAGGGGCTTCTTACCTCTTCAGAAATATATTATTTTAATTTCCAAAAAATAGTTAGTCATTATATATCTAAATTTTATACTAGGCTACCTAGTGACAAAGAAAATGAAGAAAGTTCAAACTTTAACGAAGGAACCAGAAACATTTTTATGGCTATTTAAGATGATATGTGGATATAGGCTACAATAACCATATGAGTGGCAGTAAAAATGGAAAAAAAAAAAAGTTCAACCTTGCCTGGTTTGACCAAGTTTTAGCTAGGCTCTAACTTTTTTGTTTAATTTCAGGCTTTATGTTAGGGATGACCGATATATTTTAATTTGATATGATTTTTTTTATACTAGGTAAAACAACATCGCTTTAAAGGTTGACAACTCTTATTTTAGGTTACGAACAAACAATGCAGATTAACAATTAATCTACGATTGTCTCCTCCATTTATTGTTTTGTTTGCTCTAGTCACCTCTACTCCTTCTACTCTACCTGCTCGGTTGAGTTACCTCTACTTTCTTTTTTATTTGAATTAGTGCTTATCAAAGGTACAATTTGTAAATATAGATAATGGTGTAAACATAATTTTTCTTATCTAAATGAATTTTTTTCATTCTACTGTGAGTTTAATGATTGTTCTCTTATAAAGGTGATGAGAAAAGGTGATATCAAGATATGAACCAATAATAGTTCTGCGAAAACAATCTCTAATGTATTGTATATTCCTGACTTTAAAAGTAATTTTTTGTGGTGTTGGTCAATTATAAGAAAAGAGTTTATATTATCACTATTATGAAGGGTGGTTGTGAAATTTGTGATCTTGTTAAAGGTTCTGTTGCATTTTTTTATATGAGTTCAAACATATTGTTTCCATTGGATATTGAAAATATTTAATCTCACTTAATGGTTGAAATGAAAGATCCTTCATAATGATGGAATTTTCATTATGGCTACTTACATATTTGTGGATTAAGACATTAATACAAAAGAACATATGATAGGTCTTCCTTAAATTACTACTTCTTCCCAAGTCTGTGAAGAATATGTCATTAGTAAAGAACATCGTACTTAATTTTCTAGAAGGAAATCATGAGGAGCAAAGAATGTCATGGAGTTGGTGCTTTCAATTTTTTTCCTAACAAAACCCATCTTCTAATAGAGGTAAAAGATACTTAATTATATTCATTGATTTGATTAGAAAAGCCTGAGTTTATTTTTTTATAGGAAAAGTTATAAAATTTCTTTACATTTAAAAGCTTTAAATATCATGTGGAAAATCAAGTAGGAAAGACCATTAAACCTCTTTAAGTAAATGAAGGAGGAAAATATTGTTTAAAAGAATATTAAATTTTTTTGTGTAGAGCATAACATTCAAAGAGCTTACAACTATATATGCAACATAACAAAATGGTTTATCATGAAGGAAAAGTAAAACCATTCTCAATATGGTGAGAAGCTTGTGGGCAAGAGGACGAGCTTTAGAGACTTTTTGTCTTAAAGCAATGAATTGGAGCATTCATGTTTTGAATAGAAACCTAACCTTTTTTGTTCAAAATATGACACTAGAAAAGGCTTACAAAAACCAGTTGTAAATAACTTTAGAATTTTCAGATTTATTGTATATGCTCATGTTTCATATAAGAAAAAGAAGCGACTTGATGGCAAGACTAAAAAATGTATTTGTGAATGCAAGAGAAGCATCTAAGCATATAAATTATTTAATCTGCTAACAAAGAAGATTTTGACCTATAAGATTGTTAGTTTCTAAGAAGAGAACACTTAGAATTGGAATATACAATAGCCTACCTAAGTTCTCTAGGATAAGGATTTAGAACAAAAGTAAATTTAAGCAACTTATACATCTATAAATTCATCTAACAAATGTTGAAACTTTACCAAAATCTTTTGAAGTCAATAAAGAAGAATCCCAATATCTTTGTTGATTTAAAAGAAGACCTACTTAGAAAAAAGAGTATGATATTAGTGGAAATCAAGATCCAATTACTCACTTTACTTTATTTTCAAATTGTGGCCCTAAAACTTTTTAAAATGTTGTCAAAAAAGGAAAATGGTAGAAGGTGATGGATGACGAAATTGAATCCATTTAAAGATACTTGGGAGCTATTAGATCTTCTGAATGAACACAAAACTAATAGTGTAAAATGGTCTTTAAAACAAAGTTAAAAGAAAATGGTAAAGTTGACAAATACAAGGCATACTTAGTGGCAAAAGGATATAAACAACAATATAGAATCGACTATACACAATTTTTCTCTCTATTTACAAGATATGACACAATTGAATTGGTGGTTACATTTGCAGAAGCATAAAATTATTGGCCTATCTTCTAACCAGATGTCAAATCAGCATTCTTGTATAGGTACTTGGAAGAAAAAGTATTTGTTAAATAACCCCTGATTCTATTAAGATTGGAAATAAGAATAAAATTTATAGATTGAGAAAAGCTCTTTATGGACTAAAACAAGCTCCACAAGCTTAGTATATTTGCATTAAGAAATATTTTTCTTAAAGGTAGTTTTTCAAAAATATCCTTATAAGCATATACCATTTGTTAAGACTATAAATAAAGGATAAATGCTCATGCCTACTTATATGTCGATGACTTAATGTTTACTAGAAATTATAATGCCATGTTAGATAATTCAAGAAGTATATGATGAATGAGTTTAAAAAACCTGATCTTGGTATGCTACATTATCTTTTTAGCATAAAACTAGTACTATTAATTGATGGAATCTTTATTTCTAAAAAAAATATGTGGAAGAAATTATGGACAAGTTCTATATAAAGGATTGTAATCTTGTAAACACTCTATTAGAGATTGATCTGGAACTACATAAAGATCATAAAGGAAAAAATGTTGATAGCACACTTTACAAATAAATTACAGATAGTGCTTTAGGTTATACTATATGGAAAAAGCAAGCACATTGATATGATATTTTATTTTTTGAGAAGATAGTTATGCATTAAAACTACAGAAATGGAAAGGCATAAATGAATTCCTATTGTCATAAGAAAATCTTCTATTGTTCAGCTTTGCAAATGAAAATGAAGCAATGGATGTTCTAGGCGTAGGACCATAGGATGTCCATAACTCTCCTTTATTCATCCAATATTGAGAGCCTGGGATCTATATGGAGAATCTAAAATAAAAAGTCCATTTATGGTTAATATCTATAATATGCTCCTAGAGTCTACAAAGAGGTTAAGCCTCGTAGTTAGTTACATTAGAAACCTATTTGTATAAATGAAACACCAACATTAAGGAAGAGAATAGGGTAAGTTAGATTATAGGCAAGTGTTGAACTAAAGAAGGATCTATTAGACATCATCCCTCCTATAGGATTGGGGAAGGATGAGACCTTATTTAAAGATTCAATCTGAGTATCTTAACAATGGAAACCCATAATGAAAATATAAGTGAAACAATTTTGGGCAATAAAAGATTATTCTGAATTAATAGGTTTGGAAAATCATCTTCAAAAGGCTGGTAGTGATGGAATAAAAAATACAACCCAAATGGATGGCTAGAAAGATGTTGAGATCCTAAGTATTGATATAAATACTCCTATGTTGTATATGGATGAGCTAAAACATACACAAAAGAGTGAGAGATGAAGATGGAACAAAAAACTTAGGGATATGCTCTGGGAAAATCACTTAAAGTAAAAGGTACAGGCTAAAGGATGGGAAAATGGAAGCTTAAAAAGTTAATAAGATTAATAGGGACTAGAAAAGGGAAGCAATGATCTCAGTATTGAGAAGTTTAAAGTTGATAGCAGAAGGATGTCAAGAAGAAGGAATTGGTACAAAGGATCTAAACTTAAAAACCCCTCAATATTTCAATAATTTCATGGAATGTGAGGAGAATAAACTGCCTCTCAAAACAACAATATTAAGGGATTTAATTTTAGAGAATAAGCATGTCATAGTAGGTATCCTAAAATCTAAGTTGAATCAAGATAGGTTGTTAACTCTGAAGGTTTTGGGGACTTAATGATCCTTCTTATTTAATCATTAAACCACCATTATCACCACATTTTATAGCTTTTGATGCAAACATAGTAAAAGTCCAAGTTCTTTAGTCAAGTGATAAGCATATGCACTTATTTGTGACTTTCATCAAAGAGAATACAAAGGTAGTTGTCTCTTTTGTCTATGGTTCAAACTTTGCTTTCCAAAGGAAATTGCTTTGGGATAAATTTCAAAGTATATACCCCATGAATCAAAAGCCTTGGGTGATACTTAGTGATCTTAATAATAGTATACTAAGGTCAGAAGCTCAAGGACCTGTCAGTTTGAAGAACTTCACTACTGACTTTAAGGAGTCTATTGAGAAGATAGGGTCATGGACTTGAGATATAAAGGAAACATGTTCATATGGAGCAACAACAATTCAAGATGGTACATAAGAAAGAAGTTTGATAAGGATATGGTGAATGGGAAGTGGTTAGCTAGGCTTCCTAAGAGCATTGAACCTATGATCTCGGATCATTCCCTAGCTCTAGTTCAAAACATCTTCTATAAGTGTAAGAAGTATTTCCCCTTCATATTTAATAATTTGCTAACAAAGGAAGAGGGATTCATTGAGGCTAACAGGGGGAATGCTAATTTTAATGTAAGGCTACAAGACTTATATTTGTGTGAGAAAATTGAGCATAATTAAAGAAGAGCTCAAGAAACTAAATTCAAGAAGAACAAGCTGCAATAATTTTGGGATATTGTTATCAACAAAGGAATACCTAATCAAAATTTAGGAGTTGTATGAAAATCCAAGTTGTCGTTAGCTACCGTTTGAGGAAAGGAAAGCATTATTGATTAAATCATAGCAACTACAACTCATTGTTCTCTAATTAAACAAAGATCTAAAGTGAGGTGGCTTAAAGAGGGGGATAAGAATACCAAGTTTTTCTGCAATTATATTGGAAAGAAGGAATTCTAATCGAATTCTCTAGTTATAAATGCTGGTACAGTGGTAAATTCCCAAGCTGGGTTAAAGGAAAAGGCACTTTCTATTTTCAAGAACATTGTAAGTACTACATCAACAAATAGGAAGTGGAAATGCTAAATGGCTCTATTAATGTTGAGGAAATTGAGAGAGCAATTTTTTAAATCCAAATAAGGAACTAGGTCTTGATGGATTCAATGAATTCTTTATCAAAAGTTAGCCTATTGTTAAGGATATGGTAACTGTACCTATTTTAGAATTATTTGATAAAGGAAAATTGTTAAAGGAGATTAACAAAATCTTTCTATGCCTTATTGTAAAGGTTTCTAATCCAATATCCTTAAATGAGTATAAACCAATAGCCTAGTGTAACATTTTATATAAGATCATTCCAAGATATTAAACACTAAGTTGAAAAAAGTGCTAAAACATTTAATTGAGGAAAGATTAATTTGAGACATTGTAATTCTAACTTAAGAGCTATTTAAGGGATATTCAAGAAAGAATGGTCCAAATAATTGTGTCTTAAAGATTGACTTTTATAAGGCATATGATATAATTAACTAGGAATTGTTACTCCAAGTGTTAGAAGTGTTTTATTTTCTTAAAGAATTTAAAAATTGGATCAAAATGTGTTAAAACAACTTCCTTTAGTATATTAATCAATGAGGAAACAACTCCTATATTTATGGAAGGAATGAGATTGAGATTAATAGATCTTATCTTCCCATACTTTGTTCATTTTATGTATGGAACTTTTCACGAAGCTAGTTAGTTGCAACATCAGGTAAAGCTCTTGTTTCAAGTACCATAGTAGATCTAAAAGCCCATAATTATTCATTCTTTCTTTTACTTATATCTTGGTTCTTTTTTCAAGAACTCATGATAGATATCTTAGATTGTTGATAGCCTCCATCAATGTCTTTAGAGAAAAATCTAGATTGGAGATCAACAGAAGCAAAAGCAATCATATTATTTCCTTAAGTGCTCAAAATGTTTCTGTTTGCCTCTTCACTATCATTGGTTTACAAGTTAAGCACCATCCTTTTAAATATCTTAGATTACTCATTTCTATAAGGAAGTTACAATTTAGGGAATACATTCAACTAATTGAGAAGATTTAGGGGAGATTGAGCTATTGGTGCAGCCCTATCTCTTAATGGAAGGTTAAAACTCCTAAAAATTGTCTTGAATTCACTCCATATTTATTAATCCTCTCATTTCTTTCTCTAGAAAGAGTTGATTAAATCAATATTAAAGATGATGAGGCATTTTCTTTGGGCTAGGAGTTAGAAAGGTAAGTTTATCGCCAAGGTAAGCTTGTAAGATATGTGTAAACTTATAAATAAGGGTGGCCTAAGAATCACATCAATTAACCTAAGTAACAAAGTTTTTATGGGAAAGAGATTATGGAGACTAGTAGTGACTAAAATTCACTTAACGATAGGTGCATGCACTCAAATTTTTTATTTTATAAGGAAGAAGTGTACGTGAAGTAAGGGATAGGCATTCCTTCACATGATTTGTAAGACAATTACTAAAATTGAGGGGATGCTTAGCTGATAGAATTAAGTAGAGGATTGCTATTTGAGATGTAACCTAAATATATTTTGATAACTAAAGCAATGAGGTACCTGTTGTCAACACTCAACTTATGCCACAACTTCACAATAATTTCCCCATTAATGCTAAAGTAATAGTTTGGATTAACTCTAATCAATGTTCCAAACAAGGATGGAGAAGGCGTTTATATCCTTCTAGGAGATTCTTAGAGGAAATAGGAGGAGTGGTCCAAAGTGATATGGAGTAAGAATTTGCAACCAAAAATCTTATTATTCATGTGGTTAGCAGCTAGAAATAGTATAGCAATTATTAATAAGTTGAACTTTCCCAATCTCAATAACAATTGTTTTCTTTGTAAGGAGAAACTTGAAATCTCGAAGCATTTGATCTTTAATTGTAGGGTATCCTCAAAAGTCTGAAAAGGAGCCTAAATTTGTGCCACCTTAACAAATCAAACT
>JAOQMM010144300.1:0-12778 GCA_027563515.1 Erythroxylum platyclados | reverse complement strand
GATTTGGTCGACAAGTCCTTGATCACCATCTCCAAAGATGATGAATTGGAAATGCACGATTTATTGCAAGAGATGGGAAAAGAAATTGTTCGTCAAGAATCTAAACATCCATGTGGATGTACTATTAAAACTAAAACAAGTGTATAGGAGTAAAACAAGTTGAACGGTGGAAAAACGAAGTAAGACTGATCTGTATTTGTTACAATGAACAAGCTACAGCAGGTCCTATAAATGGACAGAAATATAACGAAAAATTCCTACATTTATGTCATCACTAACACACGATGACCACTACTAACACTACTAACACATGCTAACCACTAACACAAGACAACTACTAACAGCATCACACGATAACCACTAACATTACAAATCATAATTAACTCCAACAGTCTCCCTTAATTCTGATTCTGAAAAACAGTTACTCCCAGCATCTTTCTCAATTTCATAAAAGCATCATACTTCAATGGTTTTGTAAGGATGTCAGCTACTTGATCCTCAGATTTGCAGTGCTTCAATTCAATTACCTTCTTGTCAATTAAATCCCTTAAGAAATGAAAACGAATATCTATATGTTTACTTCTCCCATGTGCCACTGGGTTTCTCACCAAGTTAATAGCTGAAACATTGTTAACAAAAATCTGTACAGGCCCTTCCATTGGATTGTGCATCTGATTCATCACATAGAGTAACCAAACAGCTTGACAAGCACTTGCTGAGGTAGCAACATACTCTGCTTCACAAGTTGACAATGCTACAATAGACTGCTTCTTCGAAGACCATGAACAAGCAGTAGATCCATAAAAGAAACAGTATCCAGTAGTACTCTTCCGGTCCTCTAAATCTCCTCCCCAATCGCTATCAGAAAAACCAACAAGAGAGCTACTAGATGTAGAATAAAACAGACCAAAATCAAGAGTGCCCTTTAAATACCTCAAAATCCTCTTAGCAACTTGTAAATGTGACTGACGTGGAGCCTCCATAAATCTGCTAATTATACCGACACCATATGTGATGTTCGGCCTTGTACACGTAAGATATCTCAAGCTACCAACAGTTTGCTTGAAGTAGGTTGGATCAACTAATGGTCCTTCTCCATCTTTAGTCAGTTTCGTACCAACCTCTACTGGAGTTCTTGTTGAATTACTTTCTTGCATATTGAACTTCTTTAAAATGCCAGAAGCATATCTCCTTTGTGAGATAAAGATACCATCATCTTTGTGAGCAACTTCTATGGCAAGGAAATATAACATTAGCCCAAGATCTGTCATATCGAATTCTTGCATCATGGATTTCTTGAAGTCTTTGATCATTTGAGGATTATTTCCTGTAAAAATCAGATCATCGACATAAAGGCATAACAACAAAGTGTCACTGATACCATTGATTTTCACATGTAGGGCATGTTCAGATGGGCATTTCTTGAATCCAACTTCAATAAAGAAAGAGTTGATACGCTTGTTCCATGCTCGTGGGGCTTGCTTGAGACCGTACAAGGCCTTTTTTAATCTATACACCTTGTCTTCTTTTCCTTGCTTCAAGAATCCAGGGGGTTGCTTGACAAAAACTTCCTCTTCAAGTGGGCCATTTAAAAAAGCCGACTTTACGTCCATTTGATGGATCTTCCATTGATTTTGCGCAGCTAAGGCAATTATTAGTCTGATGGTTTCCATTCGAGCTATAGGGGAAAATACCTCTTGATAGTCAAGTCCAGGCTTCTGTTCATATCCTTTCGCAACCAATCTTGCTTTATATCTTTCTACCTCTCTATTTGCCTTTACTTTGGTCTTAAAAACCCACTTCACATCAATGGGTTTACAGCCTTGTTGAACATTGACAAGCTCCCATGCGTTGTTCTTCTCAATTGAATGCATTTCCTCCACCATGGCTTTCACCCACTTAGGATCTCGAATAGCCTCTTCAAAAGTAATAGGTTCACAATCTGCATATATAGCAAAATGCACCATTTTTCCTTCATGATCAATGGTATCATCAAGAGTTACCTCATAGTCTCGCAGAGTGACAGGAAGTTGTCTTTGTCGCTTTGGCCTCTCGATAACACTAGGTATTTGTGATATAAGAGGGGCTGGCACATTTTCTTCATTTGCGTCAAGAGCTTCAACTTGAGGAGCCTCTTCAACAAGTTCAATGGGTCGTCGTTGTGAGTCTTTTGGTGTGTTTAAATCCTAATTCCATGCTTCATCTTCAGCAAAGATTACATCTCTGCTCACAACCACCTTCTTTGTCAATGGATTAAAGAGCTTATAGCCTCCATGTGTGTAACCCACAAAGATAGTTTTCTCTCCATGATCATCAAGCTTCGTCCTTGTTGGCGTCGGTACATGGGCATAGGCAATAGAACTAAACACTTTAAGATGCCTTATTCTTGGCTTAATTCCGGACCATGCTTCAGCAGGAGTTATGTTTTTGACACTCCTTGTTGGAGACCTATTGAATAAGTAAACAGAACAAGAAATAGCTTTCGCCCAAAAAGAATTAGGCATTCTCTTCTCCTTAAACATGCTCCTCGACATATCTAAGATGGCCCTGTTCTTCCGTTTGGCAACTCTGTTGTATTGCGGAGTGTAGGGAGGAGTAATCTGATGCTGAATTCCATGTTCGTCAAGAAACTTCTTGAATTCAATAGATGTATATTCACCACCGCCATCTGTGCGTAATGATTTAATACAACAACCACTTTGTTTTTCTACATGAGTCTTGAACTTCTTAAAGCATGTAAAAACTTCAGATTTTCTTGGCAATAAGTAAACCCAAATTTTTCTGGTAAAATCATCAATAAAGGTCAAGAAATACCTATTATTGCCATTTGACTCGACATTCATCGGACCACATACGTCGGAATGAACTAGTTCAAGTGGCTGACTTGCTCGTTGATTATTTCCAGCTACAAAAGGCAATCTACTCTGTTTGCCAAGGACACAAGCCTCGCGTAATTGATTTGGATGGTCTATGCTCGGTAAGCCTTTTACCATGTTGCGTTGAGCAAGCAACTTCAGGCTTTGAAAATTTAGGTGACCAAACTGTAGATGCCAAAGCCAGGACTCATTTTTTACCATTGTATTAAAGTATTCATGAACATCATTTGAAATGTCAACCCGAAACATTCGATTTTTTGTCAAAGGAGCCTTTAGAATGAGTGTACCTTTTATGTCAAAAATTGAAAGATGGTTGTCTTGAATGTACATCTCATATCCTTTCTCCAACAATTGACCCATGCTAAGTAGATTACTCTTCATGTCAGGCACATAGAAGACGTCGGAAATATAATTGTGATCTCCATTCTTCAACTTGATTAAAATTTTTCCTTTCCCCATCACCGACACAGTGCTATCATCCGCTAACTTTACTTTAGAGCGGACAGACTCATCAAGATCGATAAAAAGCTCCTTTTTACCACACATATGGTTGGTGCATCCAGTATCAAGAAACCATGAATGGTAGTTTGGTACTTCATTGGTAGCCGTAACCATCAAAAGGGCATGGTTCTGGTCATCGTCTTCTTGCGTATAATGGGCCTTCTGATCATTGTCTTTATATCTGCACTCGCTAGCATAATGACCAAATTTATGACAAGAATAACCTTCTTTTACCACTACTGTGACCCCGACCTCTAAAATTTTGATGTCGTTGATGGCTCGAATCTGATTTGTTCTGGTTGTTATTATTGTGCCCAGCTCCATAATTATGACCACCACGATTTCTACTATTGTAATGACCACCATGGCCTCGTCCTTTATCGCATGAATTTGCTTGCTTTTGTGTGATTTCACCAGCTTGTTCAGTTTTGATAGAAACTGAACTTTGAAAGGCCTGCTCAATTGGTTTCTCAAGCTGCCTCTCATTCATCCGTTGCTCATGAGCTTGTAAGGTACCTAATACTTCATCGACAGTCATTAAAGATAAATCATGAGCTTCTTCAATGGCCACAACTACATGCTCAAATTTGGGGGTTAGCGATCGCAAAATTTTCTCCACCTTTGCTTGCTCCTAGTACTCTTCTCCATATATCTTCATTTGATTTGTTAAAGCAAGAAGATGACTTACATAATTTGCCACCGTCTCAGAGGATTCCATTTGCAAGATTTCATATTGACGCCTTAAGTTTTGGAGTCTCACCTTCGTAACCTTCTCTGCACCTTTGTACGTCATCAGCAAAGTATCCCAGGCTTGCTTTGATGTAGTTGCTCTAGCAATCTTCTCAAAAACTTCATCATTGACCCCTTGATGAATTAAATAAAGCATTTTCTTATCCTTCTTCTTGTTGTCTCGATGGGTTGCCTTATCTGTATCAGTAGCATTTTCTTCAAGATCAACGATGCCACTCTCCACGACATTCAACAACTCGTGGTAGTCGAAAAGTACTCTCATCTGGACAGTCCACCGATTGTAATTTTTCCCATCCAAGACAGGAACCGAAATTTGGACCGAGCCCTTCATGGCTATGGCTCTAATACCACTGTTAAAACTAAAACAAGTGTATCGGAGTAAAACAAGTTGAACGGTGGAAAAACGAAGTAAGACTGATCTGTATTTGTTACAATGAACAAGCTACAGCAGGTCCTATAAATGGACAGAAATACAACGAAAAATTCCTACATTTATGTCATCACTAACACACGATGACCACTACTAACACATGCTAACCACTAACACAAGACAGCTACTAACAGCATCACACGATAACCACTAACATTACAGATCAGAATTAACTCCAACACGTACAAGGTTATGGGATTCAAAAGATATATGTCAAGTGCTCACACAAACTGAAGTAGAACTCTACAACATAACTTGTTGCTTAATTTGTTCCTTTTCTCCCAAGTGTTACATGCTTATTTTATGTTTTTGTAGGGATCCTATGCAGTGGAAAGCATTTCCCTTGATATGTCAGAAATAGCAGAGAGGGATTTAAACTCTGACGTATTTACAAGGATGCCAAATCTTAAATTTCTCAAATTTTACACCTCTGAAGAGGAAAGAACTAGTGGAAGGAGTAAGTTACATCTTTCTGAAGGTCTTAATTATATTCCTAATGAAATGAGGTACCTTCGATGGGATGCATATCCATTGAAATCATTGCCAGTTAATTTCCATCCGAAGAATCTTTTGGTGCTTAAATTGCGTAACAGCAAGATTGAACAACTCTGGAGAGAAGCAAAGGTACGTTCATAAGTAAATAGCAGTATAAAATACCAAAAATAGAAAAGTTTTGATCAATTCTTTCTTTCACTATAGGATGATAGCAGGTTAAAATTGATGGAATCTCAAATCATGAATCTTGGGAGAAGGATTCTTGGTGGCTGTAGCAGTTTGGTTAAATTTCCATTACCTCTTAGCCACTTAACTAAGGTGACATCTATGACACTCTGGAATTGTCAAAGCATTAGGAGTCTTCCAAGTCATGTAGATCTAGAAACTCTTGAAACTCTCGAAATCTCCCATTGTCCAAACCTGAAGCAATTTCCACAAATCTCTAGCAACATGAGGTACCTATATTTAGATGGAACTGCCATTAGAGAAGTGCCTTCATCTATTGAGTGTCTTAGCAAGCGCTTGCACTTGACCATGATGGCTTGTCCACTGGAGACTCTCCCTGATAACATTTGTAAGTTAAGCTCTCTTGAATATCTTGATCTATCTCGTTGTGAAAAACTAAAGGAATTCCCTGAGATAATGGAGCCCATGGAAAATTTAAATATACTTGATTTAGCTTATACAGGCATAGAAAAGCTACCATCATCTTTTACCAATCTTAAAGGGCTTGCCTCGTTCAGAATGGCCGCTGCGAAACTTGATCATCTTCCATCGAGCCTTACTAGCTTGACTTCTCTTTGTAGTTTTACGTTATCTCTGTCAAAAAAGCTGGTATGGTCAATGTCTCCATTAAGCTTCTTTCATCTTTGAAGTCATTAGTTCTGGTGGAATGTAATATATGGAAATTGCCAGAGGATCTTAGCTTTTTATGCTCCCTAGAAGAACTTTGCTTAAATGATCATTATATGGAAGAAATCCCTTCAAACGTCAATCAACTTTCTCAATTGAAACATCTGTGCATGAACTGCTGCTCGAGGCTTCAGTCTTTGCCAGAGCTTCCTGCGAGTCTAGTTGTTTTAATAACAGGAGATTGTGGTTCATTGAAGACGATATCTACCCTCTCACAGCTAACTAGAGATTCAGAAAACCTTCACTGTTATTTCGGTATGGGCGAATGCTTTATGTTGGATGAAAATGAATGTGAGGTCATCGCAAACGAAGTTGTGAGAAGTCAGCGTTTTGCATACAAAATGAAACATCATAAGGTCATTCTCTATTCTCTTCATAGTTTTATACGCAGTAATAAACTATACACTTAAATATGAGTTTCCTGCTGATCTTGTGCATCACATCATATTTGTGGTTCAGGGAAATATGCATCTCCCTTTCAGTAATTCCGAGGCAGGATTTCCATACTTTACTCTGTGTTATCCTGGAACTAGAATTCCAGAGTGTTTCTTGTATCAAAGTAGGGGAAATTCAACCAAAGTTCAGCTTCCTCTAAATTGGTTGAACAACTGCTTCTCTGGATTCGCTCTATGCATTCATTTTAATGAAGCCCAATATTCCAGGAAAGCAGCCGTGAGATATAAGTGCTACTTTGAAGGCGGAAATAATCACAACACCAATAGTGTTTACAACGAATTTTTCATGTCACGGGTGGCTTTCGTTGATAGAGAAAAGCACGTCTGTTTATGGGTTGATGATAAACTATTTGATTGGATATGTAAAAACAGTGAACTGCTGAGCCAAACCTGCTACGATGAGGTCTCCTTTGTATTCGATCAAGAAACTTGTGAAGTGAAAGGCTGCGGGGTTATTCCACTGTATGTCAGTCGAAGTTCAGAGATGCCAAACAGGTCCTTCCCGGAGGATGAACTCTATTTTAGCAGTTGAAAGGGAATTACTGAAGCAGATGGGTGATCACTTTCGGTTCTCATTAAGTGAATTCGCTAGATTCCATTTCAATCTTGTTCGCAGAATTCAGAACATAGGGTGCAGAGCCTTTTATTGCTGTGACCACAACCCTCAGTTCTTATATTGGAGCAGCAGAAGAATATACCAATTCTCATGTGTCAGAGTTAGTAACCACTAATTATCATAATCAGTTACTTGTGGTCATCATAATTAGTTAGCAAGTTAGTTTTCTTTATCAATCTACATAAGTAGCATAGAGCGCATGTATATGATGTGAAGTCCTGTACCTTTTTCCTTGATCAATAAAATCTTCTCATAAGATCAACTTTGCAAATTACTCTTCTGTGACATCTTTCCGGCTAAAATATGCATAAGCACTAAATAACGGTCTACTTTATGGCTGCGGGTTGCAACTTGAAGTCTCAGCATACTATTCTCAATCAGCTGGCACAGATCCAAATTGATTCTTACCTCACTAGGGAGAAAATTATGACCTTGTCCAGGTTTCAACTCTTTCCTGGTGAATTACAACATTTTTGGCATTAAACTATGAATTTGTTTTCTTTTTGAAAAATGAATATTGCATTATCTATAAAAAAAACTAGTACAAAATTACAATTGATAAAGCAATTACAAGTAAGAGGGGTAAATTATGTGTGTCTTAAAAAATTTTGTAAGTTACTATCAATTCGTGTAAATAATAAGAGCCTGCTAAATTTCAACCAGAAACGTTTGTAAATAAAAAGAGCCTGTTAAAGTTTAAAACAAAAGGAGCCTATTAACATTCAAAATGAAAGGAACCTGTTAATGCTCAAACATAAAGAAGCTTGTTAACGTTCAAAACGAAAAGAGCCTGTAAAAGTTTAAAACAAAAGAAACCTTTTGCAATATTCAAACAGAAGGAGCCTATTCTAAAAGTGAAGGAGCCTCTTGGAAATTAAACACAAACACTATAATGCAGAAATTTAAAAGTTAAGAGAGAAAGAGTGACACAGTCGATTTATACTAGTTTGCTTATAACGAAACCTATGTCCAGTTTCCAAGTATCCAACCTGAGTATTTCACTATAAAACTCCAAGGAGTAAATTTTGACAAGCCTCTCCAGCCTTACAAGTACATATTTTTCAAGGTTCTTCAATATTCCACACTCGTAGTGTTTAACAAATCTTCAACATTCCACACTCATAGTATTTAACAAACCTCTACAAGATCTCAACAAAAATGAATATAGGGTTTGTTCAATGTAAGCTTCAAGGAATAACAATCTCTCTCAATAGAGTATGTTCACTTTCTAAGGCACAAAGAGTTTGACAAAGATATGACTTTCAAGAATATTGATGCAGCTGATGTATTTCAAAAATCTGCCTTTATCGCAAATGCAGCGACTCTTCCTTAAATAGACATTTTCTTCAACTAATCGTTTCTCCACTTATATTCTGAGTTGACTTTGAATCTAAAGAATCTTCGATATCATCTTTGCTGGAATCTTCCAGTATCCAACGTTAAGAAAATTCTTTGACAATTTCTCGGAGCTGATTGTCGAATTATGTTATTAGCATTAATGTAATTTAAGAGTTTTAATTAGAAAGATATTTCAATTAATAAACCTAGGATCAGTTGTTAATAATCTTGAGAAAAATATTAGTAAAATTAAAGAATTTTCAAGATCCAGTGAACTCTAGATCAAATTAATGTATGAAGTCTTAATTATATGAGAAGTCCGAGGGTGATTTGAAATTCGTGTATCACTATCTTCTTTGATTGTTTCTTAGTTTGATCTTTATTTTATCGAACCAATTGTGTTGATTTATTTTAGTTTATTATTTTAAGTTTGAATTTTATGAGACACTATTACTATAGTTTGTTAGACTAGATAAAAGAAAGATAACTAATACTAGTAATTCTAGTCTTTGTGGGATTGACTTGTACCCTTTAGTGTTATTTATAGCTACACCATGCACTTATGATAAAATATCAATTAGTCATCATCCATAACTCTTGTTTATTTGCTACAAGGAACTCAAAAGCACTCACTAACTATAAAGCAAAATATGTTAGCTTACAACCCTAACTCCTAAGAAGAGGACAATATCTTCTAAATAGTCCATTCCTTTAAATGCTTCACCAACCACTACAGCAAAAGGTACTTTAGGCAACAGACAAAAGCGTAGCTATAAGTACAATTATCGTTGCCTTTTTATTAATGCAGCAGAATTCATATCGTTACAAGAAATGGTGCTGCAATAAGTATTAGGCAACATAATTTTTTGATTAGGCAACAAAATAAAAAATGTTGCTTTAAGTTTTGTCTAAGGCAACACATTCGAGTTAAACTATAGCAACAACGTTAAATAGATGTTGCAACACTTTAGGTCTTTTTAGGCAACAATGTTAAATAAATAATGGGAGTTTATAGGGTTAGGCGGGAAACGAGTCCATGCGCGATCGTGCGAATACATTGGGTTTAGAGGGAGCGCATTTTGAATTTTGGAGTCAAGAAGAAAGCTTTCGATTTTTTCCATTTTTGAATGATTTTTTGGATGAAGCTTTGTTCATAAAACCTAAAGTTGCAGGGTTAAAGAAAACAGCGAAGGTACGATTCTCACCCAAATGAAGAATCGTATCAGTTAAACAGCGCAGCAGCCAAATGAGTGGGAACAAGACCAGAGAGCCCAAAGAATGTACCCTTTATTAAATAAATGACCGGAGATATAGCAACAATTCCAAATGTTGCAAATATAAGATTTTATTGCAACATTTTTTAATTTTGTTGCCTTTTTTTATATGTAGCAACAAATTAATATAGGTTTTGCCTTTTAATATTATTAAATGCAACACTTTAAAAATTGTTGCCTTATATTAATTTTTAGCAACATATTTTTAAACTGTTGCAAACATGTCATTGCCTAAAGCACTTTTTGCCATAGTGAACGAATCAATTTAACTTCTTCTTAAACCTGTCGGACCCTTCCTTAGCTAGAGAGCCTAGTTTGGTATAAATATTACATTCCTAAAGTTAGTTGTAAGCTTTAGCTAGCAATAAAGCACATACTTGGGCTGCACATATGGTACTACCGAAGAGGGTCATCAAGGAAGTTGATCGAGTGTTAAAAGCATTCTTGTGGTTGGGTAATTTTGTAGGCCGGAAGCAGGCCAAGGTGAAATGGAGTGAGGTTACGTTACCAACACAACTAGGAGGTCTAGGAATCATATCAATCTCATAGATGTAGAAGGTCCTGTTGAGCAAGAGAATATGGAGATTATTTACAGATAGGCAAGCTCTTTGGATTAGATGGGTTGGGGCTTACCATCTAAAAGACAGAAACCTATGACAGCTGGAGAAGTCTAGAGACTATTCATGGATATTCAACTATATACTTAGTTTGAGAGAAAAGGTATATTTGGTTATCAAACATGTACTGGGAGATGGATAAGACACATGGTTCTGGTTTGATAACTGGACCAATGTTAGCCCTCTAATCAATAGAGATGAACTAACTCGGTTAAGACCCCGGATTTCGCTTCAGGCTAGAGTTTCCTCTATAATTCAAGACGGAGAGTGGGCTGGTAATTTTAGAGGTTTTTTCTTGCCTAGAGACCATCTGCCCAACATTCCAGAAGGAAGACGGGAAGATCTCATTACCTGGAAATTATCGGCGAAAGGTACGTTTGTGAATAAAACTTGTCATCGTCTGTTTGTCGATAGTGATGTAGTAGTTCCCTGGTCTGAGATGCTTTGGAAGAAGACGTTAAACCCAAAAGCTGCAGTATTTACATGGCTATCGATTAAAAACAAACTACGCACCAAAGATCGGTGGTTTGGAGAATATGATCCGATTTGTGTGCTATGTAAGTTAAGGAATGAAAGTCGTAATCATCTTTTTTTTGAATGTGTGTACACTAAAGCTATTTGGAGCAGAATCATGGTGATGCTACAACTACCTAGATACTCCTTTGATTGGGATGAGATTTTCAATATGATGATTGGGTACTCAAGTCGTGGCTCAATGGAAGGTATTCTTGCGAAGACAGCATTCATGAATACTATTTATATGATATGGAGGGAAAGAAATAGGCGAATCTATGAAGCAGTGGAGAAGGATAAACATCTTTTAGCGGAAGACATCGTCAACCTCATACGGGAAACCTTTATTGCTCATCATCTGGATAACTCTGTCAGTCGAGGACGTACTAGAATCTGGGCGTTTTAAGCTGGCTCTTGTTTCCGATTTTTTGTTCCCTATATAGTTAGCTCAGTTGTTAATGTATAGCGTATAGGGATGTCTTGTTAGAGAGTGTTCATTGTAATGTTTTTTTCTTGTTTTAGCTTTTGCTAGTTTCAATAAATTTCATTTTATCTTCCAAAAAAAAAAAGCACATACTAAGAACTATAGACATATTAACTTATCTCACACTTCCATTCAATCTTTGTTGCCTATAAGATGCCTTGAAGGAGAGTCACAATCATGTTATTTTAAATAAAATTTTCCTACACACCTTCTAGCTTTCTATAAAGGATATAAAATAACTATAAGGGGTTACCTTATGTACCACATTTCAAAAATAAGAGTTATCAAAGACTTATTGAAAACTTTCTCACCAAAGTTGGTGACATTGTCAAAGCTAAAAGCTAATTGATTAAGTCTTTAGGAGATTGCCTCTGATTCTTTAAGAAACAATTAGTGTTCATTTCCTTTTAAATAATGTAGATTGAGCAATTGATTACAATTTTGAATAAGGAAAGGTCTCATTTATTATTGTAAGAAATTTATAGAATAAGTGTGATTGAAGAAATATGTTGTGTTTTCTTGTATTGATTTGTAAGATGCACAACCCTTAATATATATAGCATTATTCAATTTGGCATAATATTGAGAATTATGCCAAATTAAACAGGGCTTAGCCATTAATTATATAGGATTTTTGCCTCTTCAAGCTCTCCCGCACCTTTACTATTTGCTCCATATAAGTGGCGACCAGCTCCATTGTAAGAGGCAATGAAGGCTATGTTAGAGGGTAGTGGCAAGTTGAATGAGAGCAGCCGTGTTCAGAGAGCAGCCACTGTTTATAGAGTAGAAGTTTCACTTTTATCTCAATAAAGGTGATGGTGGTGGTTCAATGCTTGATTGCAGTGATGAAGGACTCGAATTTAGCAACCAACCTATTTAAAGTGAAAAGAACAAGGTCTTCATCTAGAATCTTATCTCTAATGACAGCAAGTTCATCTACAGTTGTGGAGATGATGGAGAGGAAATCTATGATGGAGTTGGAGCCCTTCTTCATAGTATGAAAATTTCGGTGGAATAGAGAACGTTTTTTTTTTTGGATTTGAAAATATATAAATTAAGAAAGAAACTTTGTACACGATACAAGCATCAATCAAAAACACCAAAAACAGAAGCCTCCTACAACAAATTATGTACACCGATACAGCAGGGATAGTGAAACTCATAAAAACCAATCCACCCGAAGGTCCCCAATGATGGATTCTTGCTTGCCCTTGGCAATGAATACAGCTCTAATCATGTTAACGATGCAATCTGCAAGAACATATTTATGTTTCTCTTCCATAGCGTAAAGACAATTGTTTCTATCTCGCCAAATATAATATATGACCATCTGAAAAGAAGTTTTATAGAGTAGGTTATTCCTCTGACCCGCCTTAGACTTAGCAATGAACAGATTCAGTGACTCTTGCCAGTCATAGGTAAAAACAGGGGAGCGTAGCATGGTCAATATATCCTTCTAAGTTTATCACACATCCCCGATCCTCTTCACATGAATTTCTTTCCTTTCCAACTTCATA
>JAOQMM010144173.1:0-26216 GCA_027563515.1 Erythroxylum platyclados | reverse complement strand
GGTTATCACAATCGTGACCCTAGCTGGCTGCTTCTGGATGTCACGATCGTGGCTCTGAGTCTTCCTCCAAGCTTTCTCCAAACGTCTCCAATCTTCTTTACCTGATCTCAAACACTAGCAAATACATCAAAACACATCAAATGCACACAATTAAAGCCCGATAACATGCTGTAAACCACATAACATTAAAAAACACAAACACATAATCACACTGACACAATTCTAAACCTAAACATGCACAAATAATCTAATTAACAACTAAAAACATACTAAATTACCCACTAAAACATAATGTAACCTATAATTATGAACATCCCCACACTTAAACTTCTACTTGTCCTCAAGAAAAAACAAAACAAAACACAAACAAAAACACATCAAACAATAACACATATAAGCACACAAATGCAATGATGATACAATGGCATTGAACTTCACGAAACTAATTTAGCTTTAAACACAACCCTTCAAGCTGCTCTAATTTATTAACTTATGCAATCTATGACTAAGCACTTTAAACTAAATATACATATTAATCAAGGCCTTAACATCATATTCACTCACCTTTAGCACTTATATACACACATTGATAAGTAGTAGTCAATTGAAATTGCAAGCATTACTAAATAGCTTTTCATGAAAAATCATGTCATTATCAAAGATCGGTAAGATTAATTTATTTAAACACCATTTTGTTAAATTTCTTTAACATTAACCTAGTCTTTTGACGTAAAGGCAAATATTTGTGATAAATGTCTCCCGGTTACTTAACTAGGTCATGTTTTTATTAATAGGCTTAGTTGAAATGTCATTATAGCCTTTTGACGAGAAGGTAAACATTTGTGATGAATGTCCCCCGGTTACTCGGTTACATCACATTTTCAATTGGCTACTAGCTTTATTTATAACCCAAAGGCCAGTGGAATAGTTATTTACTTAAGGAATAAACATATATTTTTTCATATTTTATTGCCTACCTCATTTCTTTAACTAATCATTTTCATGAAAAATACTAACAACATTGCTTATCCAATTGATCTATGGTTATAAATGTCCATAACAAATTTCCTAAGGTGAGGAAATTAACGTCGTAACCTAATTAACATGCATATTTAACTAAAGATACCTAGAATACGAATTCCACAAGCTAGTAAATTTTTACAACTTAGAAAACTATGTTCAAGGCTAAGCTAATTCCATTAAGTCCTAGCCATTAACACATCTATACGATTCACACCATGAAAACCTAAGCAAAATCTAACATATGATATGAAAATTCACACTCAAAAATAAAAATAACAATGCACACCTCTCCACACTTGGACAACATGTTGTCCTCAATGTGACAAGAACAAACAACACGTAAGGTGGGAATAACAAGAAATAATAGGAAAACATTAAAACAAACAAAAAGACAGGGTTAGAGCATAAAACCGTCATGTGATTGAGGTGGTGATGGTGATGGTGTCAAAGGTGGAATATCCACGTCTTGTGCAATGAAGTATTTGTAAATGCTTCGGATGTCTCGATGTTGTCGTCTTTGCTCCTTTGCTATCTCCTTCAACACCTTGGCATTATCTGCAATTGCTTTGTTAGTGTTTGAAATTGTCTCAAGTACTTTCTCCCATCCAACTTCTTCTTCTTATCCGAATTCTTCGCTGGTTGACTTCTCCACTTGTTATTGTGGTGGTGCTGAGCTCAAAATGGCCTGTTCGGCCTTATTCTTAACATGGGATTTTGCACTAATATCTCGAAGTTCC
This sequence comes from Erythroxylum platyclados, assembly GCA_027563515.1. NCBI lineage: Eukaryota > Viridiplantae > Streptophyta > Magnoliopsida > Malpighiales > Erythroxylaceae > Erythroxylum > Erythroxylum platyclados. The sequence continues at coordinate 24,456 of JAOQMM010144173.1, read as the reverse complement.
ATATTATATGACTTCGAGATCTTAGCTCTTGTCAAATGATGAGTGTTAAGAAACTCAGGAAGATACACAGTTAATCCATCACAATTAACACCATAATAATCCACAACAGCGATAACCAAGTACCTTATGCCAAGATTATTGCTCCTCTTTTTCAGAGTAGCAATACGAGCGTTAAAAATGTGGGTGGATTTACAAACTTAAACCCTATTATCCATACAAAACAAAATGAATAGCTCCTTTGCCCAGCACTTATTGCTTTCAGTTTTGTCAAACACGGTTTGATACATGAATTTGTGTAACAGTAAGTGTTCAAGATTACGAATGATGTTGTTGTATGCATTCTTAGGGTCGAAGTTATCCAACCCAATCAGTTGGTTCCAATAACAGTAAGCGTGGAATTCATCATGTTGATCCATGACGGTCAATTCGGGAATCCATCGATTTCACATAAAATTTCAATATTTAACTCATACGGTCGACCCCTCGACTGAAACTATAATTCTCTTGGGTTACCTTGCTCAAGTTGGAGGGATATGAAAAATTCAAGGGTGAGTTCTTCATAAACCACAAAGTTAAAATGCATAAACTTCTCCCATTGAATTCTGCTTCTTAAGCTTTCAACCTTTTCTCTCAATCCAATTCTTTCTAATATTTCAAAGTCCAAATATTGAGGCACAATAATTTTCTTTAGGCTAAGGGTTTGGAAACGGTTACCCTCCTCTTCCGAGTAGATCGAAAAGTGTTCTTCGTAATCGCCCAATTGATTTCGTTGTCTACACCCTGACACTTGTTCTTTGCCCTTTCCTTGAACGTGCTTAGCCATCTACTTAATTTGCGAATCCATTTGGAATGAGAGATGCATGAGAGGTGTATGGAGGAAGAACCTTGAGGTGGGTTGTAGAGAGAAGTAAGAGGATTTGAGCTTCTTGATTCTAAAGAGAGAGTGGAGAGTGTTGTGGGTAAAAAAAAAATGAAGATAAGAGTGAATATATAGGTTAAGGGGGAGAAAAGAGGGGTAAAATTGATAAAAAGGCTTAAAAGTTCTGCATGCCCATTCTGCCCCATTTAAGGTCATGATTGTGACCTTGTGGGTCACGATCGTGACAGAATGTTCAAAACAGGGTCACGATCATGACCAGGGGTATCACAATCGTGATAGAGACCTAAAAATTAGGTCACACTAGAAATTTTTTACACTTGTTTCCCATTTTTTATTCTTTTTCCTCGTGTCACTCCTGACTTCCTTCCCTACCTTATATTTTTATCATCACCTCATTGTCTTGTTTTTCATACCCTTCCAATACATTGTGAAAAATCGATTTTTCCAAGCTATTAACTTGTATTGAAAAACACACAAAAACGTAATTGAAAACCTAACCTAAAGCACAAGATAAAACAATAATAAGGTAAAATCATGGGTTGCCTCCCATGCAACACTTCATTTACCGTCGTTAGCTTGACATACTTCTTTTCCTCATGGTTGTTCAAACGAATCATGTAATCGTAGCATCCTTATAGGTTTCATAACCTATAAGTGAGCCACCAAACTGTGCTTACCCCCACCTTTCTTTGTGGTAGCTTTAGGCTCTTCTTCTTACCACTTCCTTGACCTTAGCATTGATTAGTAGCAAATACTTAAGATTGTGGAAAGTAGGGTGGTTATACAAAGGGCCTTGATTATGCTAATTACCAAACTAGAAAGATGTAGCATTTCCATTGCCAATAATGTATTTCCAAGAAGTAATTGCTTAGGGTTTGAAGCTCCAAATGTTCTCTTCATAAAGAAAGTGAGTGTATTCATCTTATACAGAGGGATTCCTTGTCTATAAGAATTTTTCATATTCTTTATAGTTAAGAGCATGTTGTTAGCTAATTTAATCGAGTTTAGCTCCAAGCCTCTTCCTCTTTGGTAATACAACTTCTATCCATTTTACTTTGGCATATGATGTTTTGTCTAGATTCCCTATCCATTAGATTTTTTTCACTAATTTCTTAATTAACTTGATTATATTATAAGGGAGGCAAATATGGGAGCTCCGATGCACATGGATATTATTAATGATAAAGGATATACGTTGTGATCTTCTAGTGCATAAAAGATTCTTATTATTCCAACTTGGTATTCTTCTTTGAATAACCTTAAAAAAAGGTTTATAATCTTTATTTTTCAGTTTTGTGGCTATAATTAGAATCTAAGATATTTGAATAAAGGATTTTCAAGTTTTAAGCCCGTTATATATATGATCCTTGAGGTTTTTAAATATGTTGATGATGGAATAAATTATAATCTTAAATTATATAAAAATTAGATAAATTAAACTCTTTTAATTTATCCTTAATTCTATAATATCCATAGATCATGATTGTCATCCAGCAAGCATCATGATCACCTAAATATTAAGAATGTTAAAGTGGCTTTATCTAACCTTTCTATATAAGAATTTTGCATAATTCAGTTCCTTCATCATACAATGTTTCAATTAGACATAAAGTATAAAATTAATGTCCACTCTACTTAAGTCCAGTCATACTAGTTCTCCACGATTAGTAACTAATTCTTTTAGTGAAATTTGAAAAATATTTTCAATATGACATTCAACATTGGTTAAGGATTTCCTAAATTAATACTAATAGAGAATAATGAAATATTCTCCCTAATTACTTTAGGATGACAAATATTATATTAATCATTCAATTAACTCCATATAGTTCATGTTATATCCAATGGCTACCAAGTGAGCAACCCTTGAATAAGACAGATCATAAATAGTATCAAAATATATCAATCCTTATATTAGATACTTTGAAAATCTCAAGTTAAAAGATTATTTATGTAATCATCATAATGAGAATTTTCATAAATATACAAATAATGTTCTAGGTGAAATTCTTATATCAATTCAGTTTAATGAACTTGTTCTCTAACAACTTCTGACTTTAGTCCATGAGATTGTCTACTTCATAAGGAAGAAACACAATGTATGGTAGTCTTTCCACACTATTAATTTTTAGTCTTAATAAAGCGACAATTAGGAACAATATAAGGATAATAAATATATGTAATAAAAATCTCATAATTGGGATCTCATCATAATTTTATTTGCATATATCACTACTAATGTAAGAGAGTGGGACTCATTATCCTCTCTTTTAAAGAAGATGTTTTGCTTCTATTTAGGGCTAATTTCCTCTCCATAAACATATTAATAAACTCTTTAAATGCCTTTAACAAGCTCTTTGGCCTCATTATCAACAAGCATAATAGTTGCATTTACATCTCTTTATACTCTACTAATATGATAACTTCACTCACTATAATTTTAGGGGTAAACTCTTAGACTTTCCTTTTAGATACCTTGGTATCCAATATAAGAGACTAATGTACCAAGATTGCTTGTCAATTTTTGACTCTACTAATAGGCACATCAATCACTAGAATAAAAAGTTTCTCTCTTATGTGGGCACATTACAACTTATTTCAACAATTCAGCCTATAAAAACCATCAATAAGATGCTTTTAGATAAATGAATATGGAAGCCTATCAAAAATTCAAAGTTAGTGTGGTTAATTTGGATGCATGCCTATATATCAAAAAACCAAAGCATTTGGTCTTTTAAATGTAAGTATGATTATCTAGACCGTCACTTAGATACTGAAACTCATAGCCAAATGTCCTCGAAAATCAAGTTAATAATAAGGAATGGTGAAAAAACATCATTCTGATACGATAATTGGTATAGTTTGAGACCTACAGAGCATTTCAGAGCTATAGAACTTGAAACTTCAAGTTCTTATGATTATCAAAGTCATTTTTTTATATCAATAATGGTGCATAGAATTGTAATTTTAGGGGATAGCTCGTGGTCAAAAAAATATACCTAGCTATCATCCTAATATAGAGGTAGAAGATAAGCCCAATTGGAGTGCCCATAACTTTTGTAAGTTCTGTAATAGGTCTCAGTACCCCTGCTTAGAAAGCCTCTTGGTGTAGATTAGTGTGGTCTCCTAACTATTTTACAAGGCTTCCTTTATTTGGTGGTTATCTCTTATAAACGAACTAAGAACCATAGACAAACTAAAAAGTATTTCCAACCCTAATGTTTTACGTAAATTTTGCTACCCATCTAAAGAAACTATATACCATGTTCTCTCCTCCTTTAACTTCTCCAAATTCTTTTGGACTCATGATCTCAACTTTGTTTGTTAAACTATATAAGTCTCAATTAGCCTCAATTCATAACATAGGCTGAGAAAGATAGATTTACTCATCAAGGTAATCATTAGTTTTCAAACTTGTAATCAATTGTGGTATGTATATAAAAGGAGAGGAACTTAAGTTGTTTTTAAAATATCCAACAAACACCTAAGGCATTCACTCAAAATTCTTTAAGACAGATGAGGTAATTGATCCTAGCTCAGAATATCAAGGAAAAGATCAGTAATATACTCTCCCAAAATTGGAATGTCAATGATTAGCTTGTTAACTAAGGACTCCTAATAGTTGTAAGTCCTAATACTTGTACTCTTAGAGATATCTTAACATTGTGTGATCAGGTTTAGCCTTATACTCCCCAGTTTATCACTAGTTGTATAATTTTCCTATTAAAACACTATTTTTCTTTCAAAAAAATGAACAAACTAGAAAAAAAACAAAAAATTATGAGTGAAATAAAAGGAATCCACTTCAACTGAAAACTAACAAACTGGGCATTTGATTGGTATTTCTAGAATCAAGATACTAATTGGTATTGAAAGGAATCCACTTTAACTGAAAACTAACAAACTGGGCATTTGATTTGTACTTCTAGAATCAAGATACTAATTGGTATTGCATGTGAAATATGCAAATGTAGGGGGAGACTGTCCATAAAAGAATTAGTCAAAACGACATTTGCATGTTCATATAGTATGACACTTATAACCACAAAGTTGACATTACTCCCATCTAAGCGGAGAGGTAGAAAGTTTGGCGATCTTAAGAATTACCTCGTGCACAACTATGATTAACGTCATTAAAACTACCATGAGTGTTTTTATGATGCCAAGTAGAAGTGACAGGTACAAAATCATCTGATGAATTATGTTGTTTAGTAATAACTTTAGTAGCCAGAGGAATATCATCAACTAGGCTTATTGAATTATCGAATCATTTGATGAAAAGATTCCTCTCAACATTTCATTTCTTGGAACTTGTTTATATACAATTTACATGGAATGATCTAGATCTAGAAGAGTTAATTATCTTGTGCCTCCTAAGTAAGAGCAACTAACTAACTAAAACAAACTCCAAATAAGAAACAAATGTGGATAATTCAACAACCAAAAAATAAATACATTGATGCCAAAATATAAACTCTAATACACCCCCGTCAAGCTGAAGAATACACATTGTGTATGCCCAGCTTGGAAATGTTAGAATGGAAATGAGTAGGAGGCAATGAATTATTAATGTAGTCAGCAAGTTGGTGACAAGAAAAAACTAGAAGAAGATGAACAACGCCCTCTTAAACTTTCTGCCAGACAACGTGATAATCAATTTCCATATGCTTGGTGCATTCGTGGAACATCGGGTTGGATGCAATTTGAAGGGCATATTGATTATCACAATAGATGACAGCAATACTAGAATGAGAGATATTGAAGTCATGCAACAAATAAAAAAATCCATTGAAACTCACATGTGATGAATGGAAGGGCTTGATACATGGCCTCAAACGATAATCGAGATACAGCGGATTGCTTCTTGAAGAGCCATGAAATGAGATCAGATCTACGGAAACTGCAGTAGCCTGTAATTGATCAACGAGTATTAGGACAAGTAGCCCAATCAGAATTAGAAAATGCCTTGAGCTAAAGATCATTTTTAGCTAGGGAAAAAAATGCCTTGACTAGGTGCTTGCTTAAGGTAACGAAGAATTTGATGAGAAGCAACCAGATGCAGCTGTGTAGGCCTGCCAACAAATTGAGATAAACGATGAACAACAAAAGTAATGTCAGGCCGTGTAGTAGTAAGATATAGAAGCTTCCCAATTAATCGTCTATAGGTACTAAGGTTTGATAATGGCTCATTGTAAATGGCTAATATTTTAGTTGTAGCCATCATAGGAGAATCAACTGGCTTGCATATAAGAAATCTCGTTTCTTGCAATAAATTAAGGGTATATTTTCTCTGACAAACATTAATCCCTTTCTCAATGTGCGCAACTTCAAGCCCCAAAAAGTATTTCAAAACACTAAGATCTTTAATAATAAATTGATCGTGGAAAAATTGTTTAACATGATCAATTTCTGCCATAGAATTACCGGCCAAGATCACATCATCAACATATACACAAAGAGCTATAAATGACAGTTGTGTGTGTTTGAGAAATAATGAAGGATCACTAGGGGTTGACTTAAAACCATCAAGATAAAGTGTTTGTGTTAATTTTGAATGCCACTGTCTACTATGCCACTGTCTCCTAGCTTGTTTTAAGCCATAGAGAAATTTCAAAAGCTTACAAACATATCTAAGTTTAGAAGCCTTAAAGCCAAGTGAGAGTTGCATATAAACTTCTTCTGAAAGATCTCTATGAAGGAAAGCATTGTCAATGTCTACTAGCTGATGAAGAAACCATCCTTTAGTTATCGTCAATGTTAATAAGGTTCTAATAGTGGTTATTACAGGAGAATAAATTTTAAGATAATCAATACTGAATTGTTGAGTAAACCCCTTTGCAACTAAGCAAGCTTTGCACCTCTCCAAAGAACCATCAGTATTGAATTTCAATCTATAAACCCACTTTCATCCAATTGGCTATCTAGAACGAGGAAGATCTATGACAACCCAAGTATTATTTGCCTCAAGAGCATCGATTTAAGCCTTCATTGTTACCTTCCAACACTCTGACTAAACTGCTTCATGATAATCTTTTGGTTCTGTATAATCGGTAATAGTGGTAGAGAAAGCATAATGTTTAGATGAAAGATGGGAATAGGATAGAAAAGATTGAATAGGATGAACAGTAGAAAAATTTGAATGTATTTGCACTTGATAATCTTTGAGATAAGTCGGTGTAATCTTTTGTCTAATGGATCTGCGTAAGGATGGTGAAGAAGATGGAGTTATGGGCTTTAGTTGAGAATTAGATGAGGATGGAATATTTGATGGTGGAACAAATGAAGGTGTAGGTTTTGAATGTGTGGAGATAAAATCATCAAAAAAATGATTGGTATGTGAAGTAGGAAGATTAAAATCATAGTGAAATATTTCCGAATTGTGTTTATACTCATGACTAGAAGCATGAGAGTTTTTAAAGTAAGGAAAAATATTTTCATAAAAGACAACATGCCGAGAGATCACTATTTTATTGATATGAAAATAATAGAGCCGATATCCTTTTGTAGTGGTTAGATATCCAAGAAATACACATTTATGTGTTCTATGATCAAATTTCCCTTTAACAACATTAGTGGTAGATACAAAACATAGAAAAATAAAGATTTTTAAATTTGAAAGGCTATGATACTTATTGAATAGCAACTAAAAAGGATTCTTGTTATTGATAATGGGAGAAGGAATATGGTTAATCAAATAAGCAGTATAAAAAATGTAGTCAGACCAGAAGAAGAGTGGCAATGAAGCCTGAAATCTTAAAGCCTTTAGCAACATTAAGCAAATATTGATGTTTCCTCTTGATAACCCCATTCTGCTGAGGGGTGTATGGATAAGTAGTTTAAAGCACAATACCCTTTAAAGCATAATAACTCGACATATTGAATTCTTGAACATTGTCAGATCTAATGCATCTAACAAAAATTGAAAACTAATTTTTTGCATAGGTGCAAAAATTTTGCAAAATCTCTTTAGCTTGTGATCTTGAATGCATAAAAAATACCCATATATAGCGGCTAAAATCATCCACTATAGTAAGAAGAATTTATGACCATAAAAGAAAGCAACAGGCATAGGAACCAATTATCAACATGTAAAAGACCGAATATATAATCAACTGTTGAACTTCTTAAAGGAAAAGAAAATCTCCTCTGTTTAGCATAATGGCATATTTCATAAACTTCATTATTTGACAAATATATGCCACTGTCTATATTCTGCAACTATTTGATTCTTTTATTTGAGAAGTGCCTTAGTCTATAATGCCAAACATCAAAAGTCATCATGACATAAAGTAGGCATTTTTTTTATTTATGGACAAAGTGTTATGTGATGTGTTGGCATATAAAGGTAGTGGTCTAGTTAGACAATACAACCCTTGAACTTCTTCAGCTAGTCTAATGTTCTTCCAGGAACGCATATCCTGAATGAGATAGCAGTTAGACTTGAAAATTAAATAACAAGCAGAATCCTTAAGGAACTTGGTAGCTAAAATAACATTGAATTGAAAACCCAATACATATAGCACATCTTTCAATACTAAATTAATGAAACCTTAATAATTCCAACATGAGTTGCTGGCATACTATCACCATCTGGAAGTAAAGAGCAAGTAACATTGTACCTTTTAGCTGAGAAGTCAGATTGAAGCTCATAGTAAGTATGTTTGCTTGAGGTGAACTAATAGGCTGCTGGGGTTGTTGAAGAAAAGTTAAAAGTCTGACATATTGCTCTTGAGTTAGAGTCACCTTTAACAAATCAACTTACATATCCATAGTAGAACCTGTATTAGTAGCTCCATGTGAACTAGAATTTGTTTCTTCATTGTTTTCACCTTACACCTGCATTGCATTTACATTTTGCATTGTTTTCATTTTATTCTTTAAATGACCAGGAGGATATCCACGCTTCTTATAGCATACATTAATGGGGTGTCCTGTATATCCACAAATGTTGCATGTAGGTTTCTTCACTACTTGACTTCTTTGAAAATTCTTCTTGGGATATGAATTATCCACTTGATTTCTAAAATAGCCTCTATTGAGAATAGCACTAAGCTCTGCAATTTGTATAGTGGTTCCCTCTAAAAATTGTCTCTCTTATTGTATAACCATTGAAAACACTTTATTGATCCTTGATAATGGATCCATTAACATGATTTGTGAACGCACATTTGAAAAATTATCATTTAAGCCTCTCAAAAAATTGATTATTTGATCATTTTGATTATAGATCTTCATCTTCTCATGTACATCGCAAAAGCATTATGGTTTATAAGAACAAATTAAAGTTGGTCTTATATTCAATAACTAATCCCATAGACCTTTTAAAAGTGTATAGTAATCTGTGATATTGAGAGTACCTTGTTTGAAAGAATAAATTTCTCTTTGTAATTCTACAATACGCATGTTATCTCCTTGAGCGAATCGATCTTGTAAATCTTTCCAAATCTCGAGTGCCGAATCAAACCAGATTACACTTTTTTGGATGGATGGTGTCAATAACAACTAAGAAACCACCATCATGTTGCATCTCTCCTATGCCAAAAACATTGAATCTCCATTTGCCAGCATAGTAATACTTCCATCAACAAATTTAAACTTGTTCTTTGATAAAAGTGCCATTCGCATGGTTCTTGACCAAGTATGATATTAGAGCCATTTAAAGGAGGACTAACTAATAGAAGAGAAGGATTTTCACTTGGAAGTAGGTAGTACAGGCTAGTTGGCTGATCTTCGACTTACATTGCTCTGATGTGCCATTTTTCTTAACCTCAAGAAACTATTTGATTCAAAATGGAAAAAGAGAAAAATTTACTGCTCTGATACCATGATCGATTTATTCAATCATTTGATGAAAAGATTCCTCTCAACATTTCATTTCTTAGAAATTTTTATATATAATTTACATGCAATGATCTAGATCCAGAAGAGTCAATTATCTTATGACACCTAAGCTATAGCAACTAACTAACTAAAACAAACTCCAAGTAAGAAAACAAACGCAAATAATTCAGCAACCAAAAAATAAACACATTGGCGCCAAAATATAAACTCTAATATAAGCATTCATGTCATTGAAGTTATACTTCATATTTAATGTTTTAGCAGCATACTACGATGTGATGAAAAAGAAATATAGTCCAATTTGACTTATACAAATACAAATACAATAGAAGAATTATATGCAACACCAAGACCATTAATGGTGTGATCAATAAAATATGAATTAGTGATAGGGAGTCAAACTGCTTCAACGGAATCTAAAATACCTGTTTATGCATTTGAGATAATACTCAATAGACGATGAGTATTTTGTGAGATCAATAAGTTCTTGTATATGTCATCTAGAAAAAAGAAGCATATAAGTGTTGTAAAGTAGATTAAATAGAAGCATATATAGTTCAACTGACAATTTGGGCAAGCACAAGTACAATTTGTATCAAAGAAGAAAGAATACACTAAAAAATAGGTAGATTTTGTTCATGCCAGACTTTAGATTTATTAGGTTTACTGGCTCAGAAGAGCTTAAAGTAGAGGAACTAGATGCATAATATATTGAACTCATCTTTCATTTTTGTTTAAAAAAAATCTTTCGAATGTTAAAAAAGTTTCTTTTCTCTTGTGTTTATGTATGTGTTATCATTCTTTAATTTTTAATATAGTAGTTTACATGTCTAGACATCATCTCTCATAAGTGCATGTCTTAAAATTATTTCATCTTCAGTTTGTTAAGAGTGTGAAATGGCGTATTTAATTCTCTTTTTGAGAAGAACAATAATTAGTTATACGACTTAAGTTGAAGTCAATTTTTTATATCTCGTGTGCTGCTGCTTATAGTATCCTAGAAGTTTCTCGAAAAACTGAAGCAATTATTGATCCTTACTTTCTTATTTTTCTTTATGCATTGTAAATAATTAAGAATATGTCCATTTTTATGCACCACTCGTTTTATCTTTTTTTTTAATTAGTTATGACTTCTTATTTGTCCTATAGCTTCTTATAGCTTAATTACGATCATGATTAATATATTACTTTTGTTTTGTGTTAAGCTCCTAGTCTTTGTGTTTGTACGTTCCATAGGTTATGACCTCTTTTCTATAGCTCACCATGGTACTCTAGTTAAGATGTCAACTTGTCCATTAATTATTGATCAGTTAATTTACCTTTCTCTCATTTTCATTATTACTAGCCATCATTGACAACAGGAAGTTGATCTAACACTTGCATCTGCTACCAATGGGATAATGCTTTTCTAACTCGTCTTATATGTATTCTTGATTTTATTACCAAAAGAAAAGTTTCTCTATTGAGTGTTCAGCCCTATTTTGAGACTTCGGTGATCGTAGATAGCTTTATGGTTCATGTCTTGACTTACACCACCATGTAGATCAACCGTGTAAGTCTTTGTAAAGATGTGAAGATTGACCATGTGTAGAGACCATATATGAGTTTGCTATGAAAGGCTTTGGGCTTGAATTACTCATCATCATATCAAGGAGAGATCTTGGATGATGTGGCAGATAAGGTCACAATAGATATACATCAACTCTAAAAGGTAGATGGGAGGATCATCTAAAGATGGTAGAGTTTTTCATGGATATAAATGTATAATTCCTAGTTAAATGTAATTTCTTATCTTGTTAGTTGAGATGTAGATGAATCCTATCAAATAGTCTTTTTTAGATTGGAGTGTCATCAGTTAGTGTGATGTAATCTGATAAGGATAGACATGATCTAGTTAGTTTAATTCAATTAGTATTCTGAATTGTAAAGCCAGAGGTGCCTATAAATGACTTATTTGAGCCCTGCTTCAGGAGAATGGTAGAGAGTGCGGCCATAACATCCAAAAGTGAAGAAAAACAAAGAGAAGGTAAAGAGAGTTGTATTCTCATCCTTGTTTGATTGTTTTAGGGATTGGTATGAGTAATTGTTGATTGTGATATCAACTTTTAGTTTCAATCCTGAAACTTTGTAAGACAACTTGTTGTTATGAGGGGGTGAGAGATCAACTTTTTTTTTGTAAATCCTTATTGAGTTTAATGGGAGGGTGAGCCTTAGAGCAACTGGTAAATTACTCATTTGTGATCATAAGGTCACAAGTTTATATCACGGAAACAGTCTCTTTGTAAAAATACAAAGGGAATATTGCATACATTATAATCCTCCCCAGACTCCGCAAAGCGGAGAGCCTTATGTACTTGTTATGTTGACTTTTTTTTAGAGTTTAATAGATTTATTGTCGGCTTGTCCTATAGCTTTTCCCTCTATACTTAAGGGTTTTTCATGCTAAACATGGTGTTTGTTTCATCGTTAGTTTATTGTCATATTTTTCTGCTGCAACAATAAAGAAAATTCTTTCTTATCGTTAATATCTAGCTGATTTTTTAAAGAGTTTTGTATTTGTCTCCCTACATTTTATGTGTGTCTTCTTCTTGTTCAAGCTATCATATAAGTGTCTTGAATGAAAGATTACAGAAGTGTATGCTTAATGATGCTAATAAAAAATGTGTAAACTCATATATGATTGCTAATTAACTAACATAAATAATAGAAAAAATAACGTTTAATGAATTGTTATTCATATGCCTTCTCATTTTTAAGAAGTCAAAAGGTTCGAGTCACATAAATTAGGACTCGCAGTAGACACACAGCATGCGTTGGTTATATTGATAAATTTTTTAATAGATTTATAAACGTTATTTATAAAATAATATATGTACCCGATCACTTTATATATATATATATATATATATATATATCAAAGTTATCATTTACTTATTAGTTATGATGGGTAGCAAAGTAGTTGATGGCTATGAGAAAGTAACACCTACTACCAGCAGGTAGTGCTGTTCGTTGGGTTTTTTGGTGCTTCCATTTCCTCGAAAGTTGACGAAGCACAATACTTGTCACTGACTTTCAACCTCTGATCAACAACAAAAGTACCTTTTCAATTCTAGTTGGGATTAAAAGAAAACGACTCAAGCAAAGCAATGACATGCGTCTTTAGAGAACGATTGCAGACAAAACAGTTTGATCTTTAATATCAAGCACAAGGAATTAAGTATACTGCGTATGATGCAATATTGCGTGTTTGTCAAAATTATTATTTGAAAAATCATACTTAAGATACCTGATTATGTCCTTCGTAATCTGTCGTCCTTTAGATGGTGACGTGCACCAACAACTTCATGGATTTTTTATTTGACATGATTTGTGATCTGGCTGCTAGCTAATGGATTAAGATTCAAGTCTTGACAATCTTAGAAGTTTGGTGTACCGTTCCTGCAAATTCTCAAAAGAGCCCTTGGATAATGTTTACTTTGAATTGGTGTTAAATTAATTTCAACTTTGGTTAGTTTAGTAATTTGAAACAAATTTGTATTAAAAGAAAAAAAAACTAATTAACCTATATTCCCAAAACAAGGATACATTTTGAGTATAAACAAGAAGAAGAGTGTGCATAAGCATTTACTGCATCTCCACAATTATCTGTGGCGAATTACTGAATTATCCAAATACTATTGACTGAAGCAAACGTCAGAGATTTGAAAGGTTTTGAAAGCTACGATTCCAGCAAATGAACAAGTCCTGGCTCCTTAAAGAACTGCTAAATTAGCTATTGTCTTCTCTGAAGTGGCATCTTTGATTAGACACGTATAAAAACATGGGAAGGTGCTTATCTTTCTGGTAATAATCAGGAAAGATCAAGCAAAATGGACTTGCTGACCAAGATAACCGATTCTATTTCTGCAGCCACCAGTACTAGCAGCTGCAAGAACACAATCCTTATTACTTTCATCGTCTGCTCTATTCGTGTATGCACAAAGTTTTTATGGCCCAGTAGTAATCGCCTTCACTCTTTCACCTTCAGACCAAAGCATAGAAAGATTATTGACGATTATGCCCCCTACTGCACGGTTTGCCTTCAGGAGGCTGTAGATGGCGAAAAGCTGAGGAAACTCCCCAGATGCAACCATTGCTTCCATGTCGCGTGCATTGACCAGTGGTTCCAAACTCATTCCACTTGTCCACTATGCAGAAACCAGGTTTTTGCTCTTCATCAACGACATATACATGGACAAGGTAGGGGGTTCTTTTTCTTTTCTCTTGTACTAGTACAACTTGTACTTAGGAAATTGGGTACTTCTGTTAACTTAGGAGTTTCCTTGTCTATTGGTGAAAACTCAAGGTCCTTTTTGTAGTGCTTGATTATGATTTCCAATAGTCCCGACGGGGAAAAGGAAAAGATTGTAGAAGCTCAGCTTTTACTTAATTAATTTCCATTTCATATAGTAGCTGGCTTAATTATTATCTAATTATTTTTACCATGTATGAGCTTAGCTTTGTTTTTCTTCTTAACGTCTTGCTTTTCTCTCAAGGTGGGAAGAACCAAAAAATTATCTGTTTAAGCAAATGGAACCAGGATTCTCTCTATGCACTCAACCAGACCAACAATCTCTCCTATGCATATGTAGTATGCTCCAATGATAGAAACATTACTTTTTAAGCTGAAGCAATCCAGTGCATAAAAAATTTTCTTCAATTTTTTCTGTGTGGAGAATTATAATTGATCTCCTTAAACTATCTGTTTAATTCATGCACTCGTCCGTTGATTGAACACTTAAATTTGCAACTACTCTGACCCTTTTGTTGATTTAGAGTGTCATATAGAGGAGGCGGATCTTACCCCTCCTCACAATTATCAAGCTCTGCTTCCCATTTTGTAACATTTGTAATTATTAAAATTAAACACGTCAGGATGTTTTAATGTATACCAATCTTTGCTTAATTTATGCCCGACCTCCAAATATACATAGCCCTAACAACAAAAAGCACAAAAACTATATCTTTGTCGGCTCCGGCAGTCACTGATTTTGCTCTTGGATTCCTCTACGATCGATCAAATGATGGCGTAGGGACTTTTGAATAAAATAATTTCGAATCAAAACATTCATTGAAATTGAATAAACAGACTTGCATCAATGTACTACAAATAAATTTTAATCGAACCCTAGTTAAAGCGACAACTGGGATGGATATCGATCAAGTGGGATTAGTTAAAGGACGGAATCTACGTCGAAGAGTAGCTTCCCATACTTTTGCAATGTTGAAGATGTTTTGGCCACAGTCGTGCACGTTCCACCCTTCCAAGGCATGCAATATTCCAGCTATACGCCAAGCACTCATCACTCTTCTTGGCAATTAATGCTGTTCCACATTCAGCAAAGCATAATTACCTATCGTTATGGCCAATATACAAATGACCAATTCAATAGCAAGTTTGATTATTAAAAGAGGATGAATTCGAGTTAATCGACCGGAAAAATAGTTGAGTAGTTGAAGGAGAATTAAGTTACCAAATGTTGGGCGTTTTGCTCCAAAATTTGGAAAACGTCTACAACGTTTGTCTTTATTTCCCCAACGTTCACCATCATCTTCTTCTCAAACGTTTCTTACGTTGATTGCCACCATTAATAATAAAACGTTGCCTTTCTTTATTACCTTTAATCTCACCCCTCTTAACGTTCATTTTGATTGCCTATATATAGCTCACCTCACATTGTTAATGCATATACAAAAAGAACATCTATACAAGCCTCTTGTTTTTGTCTTACGCTAAAACCAAAAACCTTTAGCATTACTTTTCATTTAGCCGTAGAACTTATACTTCACACAAGGAGAGATAGTTGAATAACATTGACAATCAGTGACTATGATAGCATATTGCTTCTGTTATTGATTCTATTGCTGACACCCTTTTAAGCCTCATCAAACACAAGCCTTTCTTTTATTCTATGTTGTTTTTTACTCTCTAAGACAGTTCTTACTCCGCCCTTTAGAGTGCACTGAAGCTGATGGACAAGGCGTTAATCTTGGAGTCGGATTCCATTGTCCTGTCGCACAGTAGAAGGGGACTTTCCGACTTAGGGCAGTGATTTTTCACGATGCCTTGAATTCAGATAAGTCGTTCCAATTTATTTTTTGTTATTTTGCTAACAATATAAGTCGGAAATATATTTGTTGCGTCACTACTATTGTCGAAAATTGTGTTGTTCTACTTGTTACTGTTTTCAGGTTTGCTACTGGTTGTTGGAAATTTCTGCGTTTTTGCTCCTGTGTATTTATTTTCAATATAAGTTAGATTTATGTTGTCTGCAAATGAAACAAACGTAGGTTCTGCTCTTACTGCTCCCTACATAGGTACTATTCCTCTCACCATGGCCCCGAAAATTATACCTGACCTAACTAGATTAGAGCCTCTAGATGGGAGAAATTTTAAACGATGGTCTGGGAAAATTTTATTTTACTTTTAGCAATACGAAATTGATTACGTATTGTTTCAAGAAATTCCTAATGACAATACCAACCCTAAGACGACTAAGAATAATCGTACCGTTAGGAAAGTGTTGCTCAACCATATGATCAATACTTTGTTTGTTATCTACTGCAAGTACAAAACTGCTAAGGAGATTTGGGATGCTTTAGAAGTGAAATATGGGACGGATGATACCGGTACTAAGAAATATGCAGTTGCTAGGTGGTTAAAATTTACCGTTGTTGATGATAAGCCTATTATGGACCAATTACATGAGTATGAAAACCTAGTTGCTAAAATCCTTGCTGAGGGTATAAACATGTGTGAGTTGTTTCAAACTAATGCCCTTATTGAGAAACTAAATTACCTACCTCATGGAATGAGTATAAAAACCAGTTGAGGCGTAAGAAGAAAGACATGAAGCTTTAGGAGTTGATAGGACATATAAAGATTAAGAATGCCAACTATACATAAGATAAGACTAAATCACTCACCCTTATCCCTAGTGTTAAGGCTAATGTGACAGAACATAGAAATGCAAGTAAATTTAAGAAGAATGGTGGCAAAACAAATCTTTCAACAACAACATGTAGGGTCAGTTTAAATGCAAAAGGATTGGTGGCGATTGTTGGTGGTGCCACGAGCCAGGCCATCATGCTACTAATTGTCAAGCTAGAATCAACTATGAGAAGAAAGGTCAAGGATAAAAACCACGACAGTTTGGGAAAGGAAACCAGAAGGGATACCAACGAGGTAACTAGAAGAATTTTGGTAAGCCTCAAGCTAATGTGGTTGAAACTACTGGTGGTGATGACGAGGAGGTCATTACTGTTGTGGTGTCGGAAGTCAACCTTGCTAGAAACTTGGTCAAGTAGATCGTTGACACAGGAGCCACATGCCACATCTGCACCAAAAAGGACCTGTTCAAGGAGTCGAATGATGCTATTGATGGTGAATTCGTTTACATGGGTAACTCCAGCGAAGTTCCTATCCAAGGAGTTGGTAAGGTTACTCTCAAACTTACTTCTGGAAAAGTGTTAGCGTTAGAAAATGTTTTGTTTGTTCTTGATGTACGTAGAAACTTGATTTTTGGTGCATTGCTTAATAAGACTGATGTTAAACTTACCTTTGATTTTGATAAGCTAGTTCTTACTAAGAATGGGAACTTTGTTAGTAAAGGGTTTTATAATGGGGGCTTATTTATACTTGATGCTGAAATGAATGCATCTACTTCCTCTACTTATATTGTAGAGTCTCTAGACTTGGACATGTAAATGTGAGGTCAATTAAAAGGATGCAAAACTTAAACTTGTTGCCTAAGATCACCAATGAAATGGAAAAATGTCAAATTTGTGTTGAAGTTAAACATTCTAAGAAACCTTTTAAATTAGTGACCGAGAGAGAGTCACAATTGTTGGACTTGGTGCACACAGATTTGGGTGATTTTAAGAATTGTATAAGTAAAGGAGGCATGAGATATTATATTACCATTGTGGATGATTGCTCTAGATTTACTTATTGAAAAATAAAAGTGATGTAGAGGAAATGTTTATGAAATACAAAGCTGAGGTTGAGAACCAATTGGAAAGGAAAATTAAGAGATTAAGGTCTGATTAAGGTGGTGAGTATGATACTGATTTCCTTGCTGATTTTTGTGAAAAAGTTGGTATTATTCATGAGTTTTCAGGCCTTTATAAACCTGAACAAAATGGAATAGCCGAGAGGAAAAATCAAACACTCAAGGACATGATGAATGAAATGTTGATTTCCTCAGGATTACTTGATTTTATGTAGGGGGAAGCTATTCTTTCAGTTTGTTATGATCTAAACAGAGTCCCTCGTAAGAAACTAGATCAAACCCTATATGAAATTTGGAAAGGTTATCCACCTAACTTGCATTTTTTGAAAGTGTAGGAATGTCTTACTAAAGTTGCTCTACCTGAACATAAGAGGAAGAAAATTGGGCGTAAGACCATTGATTTTATTTTTGTAGAATATGTCTCTAATAGTGCTGCCTATAGATTTATGGTTAAGGAAGACGGTTCTAGCACTTATGGATCAATTATGGAGTCAAAAGATGCAGTGTTCTTCGAGGATATATTTCCTATGAAAGTGAGTGTGAAAGTCCTTAGAGAATCTGTCCCTAATTCTTCTACCAATGATGACATAGAGGAAGAGGAAATTGTTGAACTAAGGAGAAGCAAAAGAGCTAGAGTACCTACTAGTTTTGGTTCTGACTTTATTATTTCCTTTGTGGTGACAAAACCTAAAGAGATAGATGATTTTTTTGTGGTGACTTATATTATTGAGGAAGATCTCAAAACTTATGAGGAAGCAATGAGATCTGTGGATGCTACGTTTTGGAAGGATGTTATAAATAGTGAATTAGAGTCAATCATGTCTAATAAAACTTAGGTTTTAGTTGATCTACCTCGAGGTGTAAGCCTTTGGAGTGTAAGTAGATTTTCAAAAGGAAATTGAGACCTGAAGGAACCATTGAGAGGTTCAAAGCAAGACTTGTGATTAAAGGCTTTAAACAAAAGGAAGGATTGGACTTTTTTTATACTTACTCTCCTATTACTAAAATTGCATTTATAAGGATGTTGTTTGCTATTGCCTCGGTATTTAAGCTTAATGTGCACCAAATGGATGTTAAGACAGCTTTCTTGAATGGTGATCTAGATGAGGAAATTTATATGGTCTAGTCCGAAGGGTTTAGAGTGCCCGGTTAAGAACAAAAGGTGTGTAAGTTAGTTAAGTCTTTGTATGGACTTAAACAAGCTCCCAAACAGTGACATGAAAAATTTGAAAGTGAGATTTTCAAACATGGTTTCACCTCTTATGATGTTGATTCTTGCATTTGCATAAAATCTGACATCAATGGTTGTGTGATCATAACTATTTATGTGGATGATATGCTTATTTTTGACACTAGTTTATCTGTTATTGATATTACCAAGAGTTTGTTAAAGTCTTCCTTTGATATGAAAGATCTTGGACCTATAGACTTTATTTTGGGAGCTAAAGTTGATAGGACTAACTATGGTTTTAGGTTGAATCAAACTCATTATGTTGAGAAATTTTGAAGAAGTTTGACTACTATGATGTTGATCCAGTCAAGACTCCCTATGATGCTAGTGTTGATTTAAAGAAAAATTTTGGTGATAATGTGAACCAAGTTGAGTATGCTAAAATTCTTGGTAGTGTGACGTAATTGATGAACTATTCTCATTCTGATATTGCATACTGTGTCAGTAGAATTAGTAGGTATACTCATAATCCTAGTCAAGAACATTGGAATGCATTGATTCGTTTGTTGAAATATTTGAAAGGTACTATGCATTATGGATTATCTTTTGGTGGTCATCCTCGTGTATTGGAGGAGTATTCTGATGCTACCTGGTTTACAGAGAGTAATGATATACACTTGACCAGTGGTTATGTTTTTACCTGGTAGGAGCTGTAGTGTCTTGGAAATCATCCAAGCAAACGTGTATTGCGAGATCAATAATGGAGGGTGAGTTTATGGCTTTATAGCTGGCAAGATGGGAAGCTGAAAGGCTAAGGAATCTCTTAGCAGATATCCCGCTTTGGGAAAAATTAATTCCTTCTGTGTTCCTTCATTGTGATTCACAGGTTGCCATTCATGTTGCCCAGAATAAGGCATATAATGACAAAAGTAGACATATCAGATTGAGACTTAAAGTTATCTGTACTTTAATTAGAGATGGTGTAATCTCTCTGGACTATGTGAAGTCAGAGAGAAACTTAGTGGATCCATTTACAAAATCTTTGAGTAGGAAACTAGTTTTAGAGCATGCTAAAAGGATGGGGTTAAGCCCAATTATGTAGTAAACTCGTGATGGACACCTGTGTTAGGAAACCAAGTTCAATGGTCAAATGAAGTTATGTGGTGAGTACTTACTTGTACTTTGTTTGTGGAATAATACTGATACACATTCAGTTGTTGAATTGCGTCCCTTAGCATGATTTTACTGCGTTTGATGAGGATGGATTCTTTAATCCTTAATGAGTTCCATAGCTCAAGTTTGGGTGGTGTGAGCAGTACATACTTGATGGACTCACCTACTTGATTGTGGGGGGTAGTCATCCTCCTATGAGAGTATTTGAGCTATCTCCTTAGAGCGATCATGAGACCAGAGCATTTTGAGGCTGTTTATTTCTCGAGCAAATTTTGTCTCTGATTTTCTTGGACACCAGGTTCAAGACTTAGTTCATCTAGTTGTTTGTCTATCTTTTTCCTAAATTGTTACAGTTTGTTTCAAATTTTGGACCAAGTGGGGAATTGTTGGGTGTTTTGCTCCAAACCTTGGAAAACATCGATAACGTTTGTCTTTATTTCCCCAACGTTCACCATCATCTTCTTCTCAAACGTTTCTTATGTTGATTGCCACCATTAATAATAAAATGTTGCCTTTCTTTATTACCATTAATCTCACCTCTCTTAACATTCATTTTGATTGCCTATATATAGCTCACGTTGTTCATGCATATACAAAAAGAATATCCATACAAGCCTCTTGTTTTTGTCTTATGCTGAAACCAAAAACCTTTAGCTTTACTTTTCATTCATCCGTAGAACTTATACTTCACATAAGGAGAGATAGCTGAATAGCATTAAAAGTCGGTGACTTCTATAGCATATTGCCTCTGTTATTGATTTTACTGCTGACACCTTTTTAAGCCTCATCAAACACAAGCCTTTCTTTCATTCTACCTTGTTTTTTGCTCTTGGGGATAATTCCTACTTTGCCCTTTGGAGTGTACCAAAGCTGATGAAGAAGACGTTAACCCTAGAGTCAGATCTCATTGTCCTGTTGCATCGTAGAGGGAGAATTTTCGACTTAGGACATTAATTTTTCATGACGCCTTGAATTCAGATAAGTCGTTCCAGTTTATTTTATTGCTATTTCACTAACACCAACCTCACAACAATGAACGTTCTGAAATGATTTAGGGATGGTCTTTGCAAGGGTAGTAATCTGAAACGATTTAGGGATGGTCTTTGCAGGGGTAGTGTAGTAGAAACAATCTTGATGCCATTTTTGTGGAGGGAATTGTGTGAAGGGAATGAATGTTGCTCCTTTTAACGCCTTCAATTGTTCTTCTTTAGGCAATTCCATCTCCCACTAACCACACCTACAAAAGTTGGTTTGTTTATTTGTTTTCACATAAATTATTTTTCTTCAATATGTTCTAGGAAGTTTATAATTAAGCCGAGTAAGATGCCAAACGCAGCCAATGTCAGGCTTTACTTTAGGAGAGCTTTGAAGGTAGCTGCTTCCATAACGTAGTAGGCTTTTACCTTTTGAGCATAAGTTGTTGAATGGACCAAATTATGAGTTTTGGCAGTCGTCCCAAGCTGGAGCTTGAGCTTCTCGTTCTCATGCTCGTATAATGAGGCTCCTTGGTACAGGAATTTTGAATTCATTCATAGTTCGTATTCTAATTATATATATATAGTTCCAGGAATTCACTTTGGCATAGTATGCATATTATGTGGTAGTCTACCTGAATGCCATTTTGGCATAGTGCAAGCGTGACAGCATAAGCAACCTTGGTGGGTCTGCCCACTTGAGTTGTGCCCTTTGGAATGCTGTTTAGGACACGAGCTGCTGTCAGGCTACTTCCATCCACTAATTTTAATTTGAGACCTAGCCTTCTCCTCAAATACAACTCTCCATTTCCATTCATCTCCTCGCACTGTGTTTATACATGCCAATTTAATTCCTAATTTAATTATTTAATCAACTTCATCTTCAACGTACATTTGATTTTGATGACTTGCCTGATTCAGTAGTCTAAGACTCATCACCTTGGCTCTTCTCTTGTCTGCCTCTACGATCGCCTCTTCAATCAAGTTATTTATTCCTTTTCTTTGCCTTCGTGAGCGATACTGCAGAAAATCAAGCGAATAAAATGTATCTAAAACTTCCAACCAAAATCAGAAGAAGGCATAGTTATACCAAAAAAAAAAGAAGAGAGAAACGGAAGAAAGCTCATAGGCTTCGAAAGTAATGATTACTTGTCCCTTAAATCACGGAACCACCCAAGACTGCAGTGTCATATTATCCATAGCGAGCCTCTCTGAGACAAAGGTATGCCCATATAGCCAAGTTACGATAGCAGAGACAAGTTTAATGGGCAACAATACCATTAGGTACAATTTGGACGATGAGAAAGGTTTGGATGCCAAGAGGCAAATCCTTGATGCAGATGGTAAATTGATTCTGGTGTGGTCAGATGCAACAGATGCACCACGTCAGGTAACTCATCTTGCCTATTGACTGACTTTTCATATGTTGAATCTGAATCCTTGTCCACAGTTTTGTAGATGCAGTCATAAAGGGGCATGAAAACTGAATAATTGGTCCGGATGTGGGTATGATGTAGCGAGTGAAACCTATCATTGTCATTGAAAATCCTTAATTTGTTGGATTGCATATAATCAGTAACTACAATGACTTCACTACATAAACATATTGAAATGAACATAATTAAGAAAGACATAAGATGGAGTGTACTTAAGATACTTAAACGGGGGGAAGATGGAGCAGGGTTTCTGGAATGAGTTCAAAGTTGCAGTGGCCCAAGTTGTTCGTGAAATCAATCAACAAGATATATCCAAGAATGATCAATGGATGTTATAGAAGCAATTCCAGCGAATTCCGTGGTTAAGGTTAATGGAGGAACTGCAAACATTATGAAGTACATAATGTTTTGTTGGATCCGAAGAGTCCACTTTCATGGGACCTCTATATCATAGGCCTAGTAAGGGAATATACCCGTAAGCTTTGACATCACATTCTAACCAAAAACCTTAAGGTATTAGGTTTATGGGTTTTTTCCACTTATATGCCTCTCACTAATTTCATCTCTTTCCAATTTGAGATTCTCACTCATACTTGACATCTCAACAATCTCCACCTCAAGTGTGAACTTCCACATTAAATTTGGGCTCCCATTGAGTGAAAGTTTTTTTTTCTTAACAACTCGAGTATATGGCGTCACAAAGAGCCCTTCTACTCCACTGGTTTGGGCCCACCAGAAGCCCCCTTGCTCTTCTACGTGGGAAGGCAATCACGAGATCCCACTATCGTCTCCATACTGGTCCCTTGTCAAACCATCGGCTTTGATACCACTTGTTGGATCTAGGGAGCCCACTTTCACGGGAGATCTACATATGGGCTTAGTGAAGGAACATACTCATGGGTTTTGACACCACACTTCCAAAACTTTAAGGCATTATTTTATGAGTCATTTCCACTTATATGTCTCTCACTAATTTTATCTCTTTCTAATGTGGGATTCCCACTCACACTTAAAATCCCAACATGTTTTTGACAAATGAATGAATGAGTGTATAATTGATGAAAGTGAATAAATAAATTTGGCAGTTGATGATATATATATATGTATAAAACAAAAAGAAATTACAGGTAATAGTCTCAATAACAAAGGAGGAGTGATGATGGGAATGATATCGAGAGTAGAAAAAGTGGCAGTGAAGTGCTCGATGTAGCCAGTAATTGACGAACTCCACAGTAGAAGAGTGAATTAGAGAGGAGAATGTGTCACTCAAATTTTTGGTTTGCTTAAAATGCAGTACAAGAAGTATTTATAGGGAACTTAGGATTACTCTAAAACTACTATTTAAATGCCTCCTAACAACTTTCGGCTATACTAACTTATTAAATACTCTTTAGAAAAATCCAATGCTCAATCTATTCACAAGATTATTCTAGAAATAAATCCTAGCCATACATTGTAATTCCATAATAAAAAGAAATTTTTCAAGAGAACTCTAAAAACTCTAAAGTTCAAATAATATTTTTAACACGTCCTTAATTTGAACTTTTCTTCTTCATCCCAAGTCTTGATCTTAGTCTTTAAAAGACTTCGAAATTGATTGCCTTTGAGAAAATACTTGCAACTTGGTCTTGTGTCTTCACGTACTTGAGCTTCACTTCCTTTCTAACAGTGCACTCCCTAATGAAATGATATCTTGTGTCTATATGCGTACTTCAATCATGGTATATTGGATTCTTGGCAAGTGCTTCGGCAGACTTGCTGTCAATGTAAATCTCCATTGCTTCTCATTGAATTAAGTGAAGTTCCTTTAACAGTCGCCTTAGCCAAATCGCATGACAAGTATAAGAGGTTGCCTTCAAATTCAAGCTTGAAGTCGACTCTAAAAATTATGTCCATGTTGTGACCAGTATGTAGTATTTATGAAGATTGA
>JAOQMM010144163.1:0-12796 GCA_027563515.1 Erythroxylum platyclados | reverse complement strand
CTACGAGTCTCCTAGGTAGTCTTGACGGGTCTCCTATCCTTACCCTAATGTAATATATGAAAAAAGATATGACTAATCACTTAAAAGACAATAATTGACACCAAGTATAAATAAGTGTAAAGCAAGATGTAAAGACATGAAAGACAATAATGTAAAACCAAATGACGCATTAACATAACCTATAGTATTCCCATGTTCAGGTTTCTATTATTCATGTATGACATGGGGTCATGTCGATTGAACTAAATGCGAGGGATGAAACAGAAAAGTCAAGAATTAGAAACGGGGCTTATATGGTGGCGTGTAGGTCTCATAATGTAATTAAGTGGTATATTTTATTTCTTTCTGGATCCTAAACACTACATCAGCACGATGCTGTATTACTCTTACCTGAGGATGTGTTTTAGAACACAGGGCTACAACCTACCATAGAGGGGGCATGTTGGAAAATGACACATTTTGTTTCTTTTAGTCCATTCTCGTAGGCGAACACGAGGTTAGAATATGAGAAACATATATAATGGGTGTTTTGCAACTTGACGTTTATATGGTTACATGTAAGGGGCGTGTTTAATAATGACAATTCATTTCTCTTACAGGACTGAACATTGGGGTGAGTATGAATCATGTTAAACTAAAACCTATAAAAAATTACACTAACTCCAAACACTTTTCTTGAAAAATAAATCAAAATTCAATAGAATAAGACTAAAAAAGAGTATTAACACCAAGTAACAAGAGTAAATAATAAATAAAACAACTAAAAAAAATAAATCTAAAACATGAAAAACAAATAAAGTGTTGAGTTGCCTTCTAACAAGTGCTTGTTTTAGGTCGTAAGGTTGACCATATTTTTGCTCATTTAGGATGTTTCGAAGGATTTGAAAGGATGTATGTTGTTCCTTTCTCAATGGGATCTCCTACTGTATAGGCTTTCAATCACTACCTTTTCACTTTGAAAGCTCCTATGTTCTTATTTTATATTTCCACCACTCAATAGGTAAAGACTTTTTGTACTTGGAATGGCCCAGACCACCTCGACTTTAACGTAACTAAAAAAAGTTTGAAGCGAGAGTTAAAGAGATGTACTCGATCTCTTTCATGGAACTCCTTATGAAGTATATTTCTATCATGCTAGTGCTTAGCCTCTCCTTATATATCTTGCCATTCTCACATGCACCTAGCCTTAGATCATCAAGTTCATGGAGTTGGAGTAATCACGTTTCACCAACAAACTTCAAATCAAAATTGATGGCCTTGATTGCCCAATAAGCTTTATGGTCTAATTTGACAGAAAGGTGATAGGATTTCCCATAAATCAACTTAAGTGGTGACAAGTCAATAAGAGTCTTATAAGCTGTACAATACGCCAATAGTGCTTCATTCAATTTCATTGCCCAATCTTTCCTTAACCTAGTAAATATCTTCTTAAGAATTCTCTTTATTTCTCAATTCAGAATTTCCATTTAACCAGTTTGAGGGTGGTATCCTAGGGTGATATTTTGAGTCACCCCATATTTTATTAAGAGGGACTCAAATTAATGTTTAGTGAAATGTGTACCCCATCATTTATTATAGCTATATGAACATCGAACCTTGGGAAAATTACCTTCTTTAATATCAATCATACCACCTTGTTATCATTAGTTGGGGATGCCCTAGCTTCTGCCTATTTGAACATATAATCCATCACTATAAAAGATTCTTTTTCCTTAAGACATTCTCATTCACCTCTAAAATTGAAGGAAATGATGGAGTGGAAGTTATCATTTTTATGACCATCTTAAGGAAGAGAAGGAGGATATTTCTTTAAGTGTGAAATTGTAGAAGATTGTTGCAGCACTAAATAACTTTCCAAAGTTATGATGGTAAAATAACGTCTCTTATATTTTTGTTACTAGTTTCTAATAAGGACCTTTCCCTATAAAATTATATTTTTATTACTAGTTTCTAATGGGGGCCTTTACCCTCTCTTTTATAGGGATTTGAAAGTGTGGAAACTTTTTGGTAAGTTGCTCAATCATACGAGCCTTTAAGATATATGATATTAAGACATATCTAAGTATTTTTCTTGATGTGTGATGCTCTTCTTTATTAATGTATCTCTGAATTTTCTTGAGTTGTTTTAAGATGACATTATTATATATATGTACAAAAAGGATAAATATCGTCTTTGACT
This sequence comes from Erythroxylum platyclados, assembly GCA_027563515.1. Classification (NCBI taxonomy): domain Eukaryota; kingdom Viridiplantae; phylum Streptophyta; class Magnoliopsida; order Malpighiales; family Erythroxylaceae; genus Erythroxylum; species Erythroxylum platyclados. The sequence continues at coordinate 10,617 of JAOQMM010144163.1, read as the reverse complement.
TAACCAGTTCACCTTAAATAGCTAGCCATACTTAATATTTCTAATCAAAACCTTTTAGTTTTGTAATTTTTTTCATTAATTAAAACCCATTACATGAACCTGGTCCAAATTGAATATCTTTAACTAACATTTGATATTAGTAGGACACTTCAATCTATTTGATAGGAGTAGTTTATATTATGTTTTCATAAGTGTTTTAGTGTGTTTATAGGAGTTTATTAGAATATTGTTGCATATATAAGCTTCGAATTATGTTAATGTGATTTTTTGTTTATGTTTTAAGTGTTATATGGTTTAGAGCATGATTTTGGATCTTAATCTTGTGTTCCTTGAAGTGTTTGATGTGTTTGTTAGTGATGAAAACTAGATAAGTGAAGAATGAAGAAAGCTGGAACATACATGGGTTATATGGCAAGGTCACCATCGTGACAAAATGTCATGATCATAACACATGGGATTCTTCATCTGTTTTGAAGTTGGGGGCGTTTTTGGAACTAAATGACCTGAGTAAATTGTAGAATTAACCCTAAGACCCTTAGCTACTATAAGAGAACATAAAACACTCCAAAAAAGGCACTCACCATCTTACTAAATTGGATCAAGCAAGGAGGATCAAGAAGAGCATTGGAGAATTTCCAAATTTCCAGATTGAGTTCCAAATCAAGTTCTTCTTTCTTTCCTTTTGTTAGGTTCATTAAACTTGATGTGTAACTTGGATTTGAAGATGCTATTCAAATTTATGATGTTCTAAATTTCTAGATTAGGATTTGCTCTTGAGTTGTTTTGTGACTTGATTATTGTTGAATTCAATACAATATTCTAGTGTGGTGATATTTGTGTATGTTAATACTTCAATAACAAATCGAGATAGTGAGTTAAAAGTAATTAGATTAGGATGGGCAATGACAGTTGGCGACTTAATAAGTCACGTAAATATCATATTGATAATCATACGAAGAGAGATCTTTTGCGAAAACTTAATTATTCAATAGATCACTTAAGAACTAGTTCAAAATGTTAGGCTGTTTTTGTGAATCAAGAGATTAAAAAATTTGGAATTTCGTAATCAATTAGGGTTAAATAATTAGGCATTGAGAGAGAGTAATCAAACACTTCAAAAATCTAAGATCGACACCTAATTGAGTCAATAGTGGTTAAAGGAGCAAAATAACGATGAATTTTAAGTTTCATCCTTGATTATCTTTGCATAATTGTGGTAGCTCAATTGTTATTTGGCCATTTGCTTGATTTTATTCGATTGATTTAGTTTTTGTTATTTACTTTCATTCAATTCATATTTCACTCCCTTAGACAAAGTTAGGTTCATTTAGTTTTAGCTATTTCCTCAAGAGATCAAAACCTTTGATACTATAAGTTTATGATCCATATACTTACAAATATTGAGGGTCTTATTATAGGTAAAACTAGTTCAATCATTTTTTGACGCCATTGGCTAGGAATTAGTTTAGGACCAATTGAATTCCTTTATTCTAATGATCTTTTTTATCATTCTTGTGTCCTTGTTACTGTATGAACATAAGAACTAGTATGAGTTTAAGCAAGATCGAAGAAACTCTAACACTTGATATCGCAAGATAAGAACAAGAAATCCATAGAGCGAGATGCCAAGAGGAGAATAATCGAACAATGGCAGAAGAGTCTAATCAAGGAGACTAATAGCAAACCCTGATGGATTTCATGAGACTAAGGTTCAATGTTGTATACTAGGCATCACTCGACCACCAGTGCAAGTAATGCCATTTAAGATCAAGCCATTTTTGTTGAACATACTACAAACCAATGTGCAGTTTTATGGGTTAGCTAATGAGGATCCTAATGGCCATTTGGTGAATTTTCTAGAAAAATATGATCCTTTCCGATATAATGGAATATCGTAGATTAGGTTCTTTCCCTTTACACTAAGGGATAGAGCCAAGTCATGGTATCACTCTCCATACCCTACAAACATGACATAGGGGCAGTTGGTGCGTGCATTTTTAGACAAGTACTTTCCTCTGTCAAAGAATAAAGAGATTATGAAGGACTCACTATATGAAGCGTGGGAGTGTTACAAGGACTTGCAAAGGAGATGTTCTCACTATAATCTACTAAAGGAATTTCTCTTGTAGACATTCTATCATGGAGTTAATCCACCCATGAGGGGTACCATAGATGCAGCTTTTAGATGATCTCATATATGGAAGATAGTTGAGGAAGCGGTGGACTTAGTAGAAGAGATGGCAAACAATAACTGTCTTTGGATGTCAGATAAAAGTAGACAATAATTGACTTTTTGAGATCATAAGGGAGTCATTGTTGTCGATTCAATGATAGCAATGCAAGCTGAGATTGATAACTTAACAAGACAATTGAACAACCTGCAAGCCTCTTCATCTACTCTAGTTAGAGCAATTCAACATGGATGCGAGTTATGTGGACAAGTTAATCATGTTACCGTTGATTGTTTTTTAATGCAAAATAACAATACAGAGTAACTCAACTACACATGGACATGTAATTCGGTCAAGAAGGAGGAAATAACCTTTATTCTAATGTTTACAACCCTAGGTAGAGGAACCACACAAAAATTTCTTGGTCAAACAATGTGGGTAACCATTTACGGAATCAAGGGCCACTTGGATTTTAATAAAATAATTCCAGTGCTAATGACTATAAATTGGATAAGATTATGGACAAGCTCATGAGCATGGATGAAGCTTATAAAAGGCTGAAAGGGAAGATTATAAGCATGGATGAGGCTCAGAAGAAACTAGAAGGGAAGTTTGAATAAGTAACTGAAAACCATGCCTTGTCTATTCATAACTTAGAGGTCCAAATGAGCCAACTGGTAAATAAGTTATCTACAAAAAGTGAGGAGAGTCTCTCGAGCAATACTGAAGCAAACCCAAGGGAACAACTCAAGGAAATCACACTTATAAGTGGGAAAGAGCTTGAGCAATCAATAGAGAAACAATCTGAAACTCAGCTAGAAGAAGACCAAGAAAAGAAGAAGAAGGATGTAGACATGAGTGAGTATTCTCCTTACATTGCCCCTCCGCCATATCCACCAAAGATTCCATTCCCCTAATGATTAATAAAGAACAAACTGGATGATCATTTTGTAAATTTCATGGAGAAGTTGAAAACTTTGCAAATTAATCTATCTTTTGTGGAGGCATTGGAACATATGCCCAAGTACCCCAAATTCCTAAAGGACATATTAACAACGAAGCGGACTTGGGAAGATAATCAAATGTTAGCACTAACCGAAAGCTATAGCTCTATTATCACCAGTCACATGCCTTCAAAACTGAAGGATCCTGGAAGCTTTACAATACTTTATGTGGTTGGTGAGTTAAAATTTGCAAAATGTTTATGTGACTTAGGCACAACTATAAGTCTTATGCCTTTGTTGACCTTTAGGAAATTGCGGCTCAACAATGTGAAGCCAACTTCGATATTTATTCAATTAGTATATCAATCCATAAAGAAATAGTTTGGCTTGGTGGAGGATGTTATCGTAAAGGTGGAAAAGTTCATTATTCCAGTGGATTTCATCATATTAGATTTCGAATAGGATAAGAACTATCCACTAATTTTTAGACGACCTTTCATAAACACTAGGAAAGCACTAATAGATGTTTATGAAAGCAAATTGCTTCTGCAGATTGATGATGAGCATGTGGAGTTCAGTATGAATAAAGACTTGAAACATCTGAAAGTAGCTCTTGCATGAAAATAAACATAATGGATGAGTATATCAAAGCACAATAGAAGGGTTGCTTTAAAAAAGTAAGCTATTAGGAATAGGTGACAAAGGTTATAGAGTTTGAGGAATATATAGAAGTCCTCGTTCAAGAAGTTGAATTAGAAGAGTGGACGAGGGTGATTGCAAAAGAAGATAAGAAATTCACCTTACAGCACAAAATTTTTGATTCCATCGAAGATTCAAGGGATTTCATCATTACCGATTATGTTGATAGTTTGTTATCGCGAAGGGAATTATTAAAATTACTTGAATTTTCTAATTTGATTGATCATGCCCTTTTCAGTATCTCACAACATGTAGCTTATTTACAAGCTACTAAATTTACATTGACTGAAAATGGTGGAAGCAAGCCACTCATAATTGATCCCAGTTGAGTTTTGAAAGATGCTAAGTCAAGCTAATGACCATAACTTAGCATGTTTAATAATTAGATAGCAAAAATTTCGGTAGTTAGGTTTGTTTTGAATTCTATAACTATTTTTTTTTAATTACATGATATGGAATGGTTTAGATTGCTAATTTTCTTTTTTTTAAGTGATTATAAGTCAGGGAAGCAAGCTTAGGGGTCAATTAAAGAGACAGAAGATGATGAAGAGGAAAGCTAAGGGAAGGTCTTCATTTTGGTCTTTGATAATAACAAACTTTTGAAGCAGATGGTGCAAGAATGACAATGACATTGATGCGACATCAAGAAGATTTACAAATACTTCGCTACTCAAGGCGTTCAAATTTTGTCTCCAACACCGTCACCACCTCAATCACCTTAACGGGGTTCATGCTCTTACCTTTTTTTAATGTTATGTCTTATTATTTTTATATATATGGTGTTTGTTCCCTCACATTAAGAATAATGTGTTGTCCAAGTATGGCGAGGTTTGCATTGACACTGTCATTATGAGTGTGAATTTTGCATATCATATTGTTATTTTTCGATTAGGTTGACATTATGTGAAGATATGTTGCATATATATGAATTGTGTGAATGTGTCAATGGAAATAACTTGATTGAAGTAGTTTATCTTTCAACATATTCATTAAATTTGTAAAGGAATATTGGCTTGTGAATTTTAAGTTTTAATTATCATTGGTTAAAGATGCATGTTAATTAGGATATGACGTTAATTTATTCACCTTAGGAAAATGTCATATACATTTATAATTATAAGTCAATTAAATGAGTTAGCATCATTAGTATGTTTCATAAGGATGATTAACTAAAAAGAAATAAGGTAGGCTATGTGAAATGTGATAAAAAAATGTGTCTTAAGTAAATAACTATTCTGCTAGCCATTGGCTTATATATAGAGCTAGTAGCCAGTTGAGAATGTGATATAGCTGAATAACTAGGGACATTCATGACAAAATGTTTATCTTCATGTCAAAAGGCTAGAATGACATTCCAACCATGCTAATTAATAAAGCATGGCCTAGTTGAGTAACCAGGGGATAGCCATAACAAGACGTTTACCTTTGCCTCAAAAGACTAGGTTAACATTAAAGAAAAAAAGTGGTGTTTTGATAAATAAATCTTACTGATCTTTGAAAATAGCAAAAATTTTCATAAAAGAATACTTAGTGATAATTGCAATTTGGTTGATTACTAATTACCATTGTATGTGTACAAGTGCCATAAGTGAATGAATATGATGTTAATGTTTAATTAGTATGTATATTCAATCCAAAGTGTAAAGCCATGAAATGCATAGGTTAATATGTTGGCACAACTTGAATGATTGATGTTTGCAGTTAAATTAATTTCATGAAGTTAGATGCCACAGTCTCATTAGTGCATGTTGCATGAATGTATATACTTATGTTTGGTTTGTTTGAGTTTATGTTCCTTTTTTCCTTGAGGACAATATAGGTGCTTAATAGATTGTATAATCATTCCTTAACATTTAGTGATTACTGCTATAAAATTGCTTAAGATACTCATTTTGACTCATATGTGATTTTAGGCACAATTCAGAAGCAAAGGAGTTAAAGTGAGTCAGAAGCACTACATTTGGGCCATTTTCCTAAGACTAATACTCACTTGTCTTCATGGAGCAAGAAGAAGAAAATTTAAAGTCAAGACGAAGAATTAAATTTGTTCACATATTTGTGCATGGAAATTACATGAGCCATGCAATTATGTGAATCTAATTAATTAGACATAAACAAAACGCAATCGCATGGTGAGAAGAAAGAAGCAAAACGTAGACAGCAAGACACTATAATGGCAACATAAGAAGTTAGTAACAAGATGAAATGGCGCTGGCAACATATATGTGTCTCATGCAACACAGGTGGACAAGCGAAAACGCATACAGCAAGGAAGAAAATGTCAACAAAAGCAAGGCAGTTGGATGATAAAACAAAACGCATGCAACAAGGTGCAAAATAGAGGACTAAATGACATCATAGCAAATGAAGCAACACCAGCAACATGAAACGCAACATATAGACGATAGGCTGGAGATAGAAAACGATGACGCAGTCCACGCGTAGCCAACGAGCAAATGAAACGCAGAGTAGAGATAGTGAAGCAGAGAGTTTTAATGTGAACAGGAACACGACCCATGAATTAAGAAAAAAATTAGAATAGAATAGAGCGAGAGTGGCAGAAGAGAAAACAGAGGAGGCGTAATGAAGAAGAACTGAAGGGGATCTTAGGTAGGGGTATTTAATGGGGTTGGATCATTTTTTTTGGGAAAGATCTATGAAGGGTTAGACGTCCCGATGCCGATTCAGAGGTGACATTGACGCCGACGTCCTGGTTAAGCATTTTTTCACTATTTTTTGTTGTTTCTTTCTCTCATTAGGAATTGATTATGTTATCTTGTGTTGATTGAATTGGGTATTGTGTAAAAATGATTAAATGCTCTATTTGATTATTTTTATGTATAAATCCATTGCTAGAATCGAATGCAATACGTAAACGTTATGTCTCCAATTCATTTGTAGCGACTAATGGTTACGAATCTTTAGGGATAACATAACCTAGGTTAAATAGTCCAAGCTTGTGTGATTATTGCCTAGATTGGTCTGTTTTTCTTATTTGTAAGGTAGCTGTCTGATTAAACTTAGCGAGCGTCTCCTAGGTTATCTGATAGCTAGGGTTAATTAAGGAGCTCTTCTTAATTAACTAGGATCTAAGGAAAAATCGGGATTAACAGATCTTGTTGTTAATCTACAACTAATAGTTACTAAGAGAGGTAAAAGAACACAAATCATTTGAATTATGCTTAATTAAGGTGTAAGTCGAGATTGAACCAAAGAACTGGATCCCTACTGAATTCCCCACTTTAATTATTTTTACATGTTCCTTTAATTATTTTTATTAGTTTGTTTCATTTTAGTTTCTTATTAAATTAAAAACCCCATAAAACCTAAACACTGGTTGATTTCATTTCAATAACTTTACACACACTCTCTATGGGATCGACCTAGACTTGCTACTGCTATAGTTGTAGGTTTAGTTATTTTATTTTGACTAGTGTTACGACATGCTGTCAATTTTGGTGTCGTTGCCGGGGAGTGTTATGTTTTAGTTTTTGTTCTTGATTTTAATTGGTGTTTTATATATATTTGTTTGCAATTTGTTTCTTTTTAGTTCTTTCTTGATTTTTCACTTTTTGTTTATGATTAGTGATTTAAAATTTTTTAAAAAATATTCATGGATGGAAGTAATTTCTTTCTTAATTCATATTCTCAATCTTATAATTATATTTGGAGTGATCAACCTAAATTTAGTCATGGATGGGATAACCCACAAAATTACTTCCATGATAGTTTGCAGGATGCACAATAATTCCCGTATCGACTAGAAGTTTCTTATCATAATTCAGGTGCATCTCTAGAAGATATGCTTAATATTATGACTGTTAACAATACTCAACTTCAATAGAGTGTACAGGAGTTCCAGCACGAAGTAAGGCAATTTTTGCAAGATACAGAGTCTAGCGTTCCATATTTTGAAAACCAACAAAATTCAGGTACTTCTCTTGAGAAATTAGTTAATGTTTGTGTTGTTAATATTTTGCCATTACAGCAGGAAGAGATGCAATTCCAGCGAGAAACAAGTTCTAGGATCTAGAACTTTGCAAGCTAGATGGGTCAGTTAATGGAAGCTCTTGACCGCCTAGCATCACAAGGTGAAGAAACGTAACTATCTCAACCTGAGATGTACCCAAAGGACGTTAGCGCAGAGGCCTTACTGAGTGAATAAGAGCTTCAGAATATTGAGTGGACAACTTAAGGAATTATTTGTATGGAAGAAGTGGAGGAAGAGCTCGAACAAAAAACGACATATCTTTTAGCTCAGAGGTAAGTACTGAGTCCATAATTATTATTGATACTAACTCTTTACCTTTACCTAGCAGGTTAGAGGAATTGAACGAGGAAGAAAAAGGTGAAGAGACATTCGAGATCTTTCCAGAGTGCATGGACTCAGTAGAGATTAAGAATCTGAGGATAAGGGAGATGCTGAAGGTAAATGATTATTAACCAAGGCCTTATTCGGAAGAACCTCACGTGGAGGAACCGCATGTTCCACCTAAAGATTACAATTTTGTCACGTGAGGAGAAGATGGAGTCGAGCCAGAGATCTTAAACAAAGGCGCTTTTTGGGAGGCAACCCAAGGAAAGTACATTTCTTTTCCTTTACTTTTTCACATTTCTTTTTATATGCATGTGTTTTCTTTGTTGGTATGTTTCTTACTTGTTTTAAGTTTTCAATTAAAATGAGAGCAAGAATAAAACAAACAAAGAGATATTTGCTCATTTTCCATTGCTTCTAGGATTATATAGTCATGAGTAAAGAATGAATTGACTAGAGAATTTCATAGCAATGTTGGCATGTACTTTTGCTCATATGCTTGGTTGATGTACACTATCTTTAGAAGAGCAGTGACTAATGGTAGACAAATCTGGTGAGATTTTGAGCCTTTATAGACTGACACATTCATATCAGTCTCATTGTCTTTGTTGATGTGTTACCTTCATGACATGTACATCTTGATTTTGTCTTGAATTTCTATTCAAGACCATATTTTTATCACATGCATTAACATGGAAATGATTAGACATTATTTGTTTTTCCAAATTACATTAGCCAAATAGCCTACCCTTTTATGATTTATCCTTTGTTAACCCCCTTTGAGCTTTATAGCTTTATTTTTGTCTAAACAAGATAATATGCTTTTAAACTTAACCAAATGTCCTACCTAAGCCATAAAGCTAGTGGAGCATTTGTGATTATTAAGTTTGTGGATGTACAAAATTATAAGTGTGGGAATGTATATATGTGTGGGTTGGTTATAATGTTGAGATGTTATTTTAAGTCTTATCATTGAATTTCCCATGTTAATGTAGTTTCTTTTAATTTTTATTAAAAAAGCAAAAGAAAAAAAAGAGAAAAAGAAAAGAAAAGAAAAGAAAAAGAAAGAAAAAATGTATATGTTTAAATAAATGTATCAAGGAGGAAGTGCATATGTGGTTTGAAAAGTTGTTTATGAGTGTAATAACCTGTTACCACACTAAGGAGATTACATTGCTATAGGAAGTCACATGAGACATATTATATGAGAATTGCAAGAAAATCATTTCATTTACATGCATCATATTCACATACATACATGAGTTATGATTTAGAAACATTGCAAAGTTGGCATATGCAATTAATTGATTTATTCAGGGGATGACAGGTTTTTAATGATTATGAAGTGAATTATGAAAAATTTATATCTTGAATTTTGATTTGATGAATTACAATTATAAAATTTAGAGTTTCTTGTTATAATTGAGGAATTGATGATGTGATATGTGCATTTAGTTTAGGAAAAATGTTGCATGGCAAGATAAAATTAATACATGAAAATTTAGGTTGAATGGGCCAATGAGAGAGTGACACATGACATTGGTGTTTGAGTAGCAAATGGTATGAATTATGAGTGACAAATGATTGAATAATTAGGTGACAAATGGCCTGGAGTTTGGGTGACAAATGGACTAATTTTTGTGCGACAATTGGGAGTATAAAAGGAGGACATGTAGCATGGCTCATTGGTTAACACATGGCATGACATGTGTCTTACTTTTAATCACACACCCACACCCACGACTTTTTCACTCTTTCAAGACCATCTTTCCTTTTGTTTTCTTACAACTTGTTCCTCTCTTCTCTCCAACACCATTGACATCTTCACCCAACCTCTATAACTTTGAGTTTTCGGTAAAATTTTACAACTCTCATCTTGTATTTGAGAACCATTCTACTTTCATCTTGTTCTTAGCTCTTGTTTGGAACTTTGGAAGGCTAAGGAAGCTTGTTTCTTGAGATGAAATTAGGGTTTAACAATTAAGTGATTTCTGATCTTTATTGCACGACATAATAGACATTCATGGTGATTGAATGGAGGTGAGATGCATGTAAGGTTGATGATGAGTTATGCTGGAAAATTTTTGAATGAACATGCCTTATTTGGATGTGTAAAATTATGGAATGTTAGGCTATGAAATGGATGAATTAGGTGAGGATTGAAGTGTAAATGATGGAGATTTATGTTAGAAATAGTTGCTATTGAAGTGTTCTTGAATCTGGAAAGTTAGAATCCTAGGTTGAAATTCAGGTTACAATTGCACCTTCCTCTTTCAATCAATTTTTGATATCCTTAGAATGTGAATTTAAAGAAACTCAAAGCATGAAAGTTGTATATATAGGTCTTATCTGGATTTCTGTGAAAGTGGCATACTAAAATAGTGACTAGAGCCTAAGTTATGCCTATTTTCCTAACACTACCCATGATAGACCCCTATGCAGGAACCTTGTATTATTTACTAACTTTTTAGGGCCTTAGAACTCGAAT
>JAOQMM010143924.1:0-12833 GCA_027563515.1 Erythroxylum platyclados | reverse complement strand
GCGTCTTAAGATCAAGGTTTTAAGGATTTAGCTTCCTTAAGGTTCTAATCTGATCGTTCAACTTGTTTTCTAGGATTCTGGGCACGCATTACAAATGGATCAAGAGTTCCTAGGGCAAGTTGCCTAGTGGGTTCATACCATTTGGTATCAAAGCCTTAGGTTTGTAGAAATCATGTTTCTATTCTTTCGATATCATTGTTTGGTGTTTGTTTCCTTTGTCCTTTGTTGGAGTACTTGTGATTTACAATTTCAGTTCATTCTTTTACCTAAGTTCAATTTCAGATTCATTGCAATTCTTTTGTTTCTATCTTTTAAAGCTCAGATCGTTCTTTTCTTTTTGAATCAGTTTCGTTCTCATTAAAAAAACAAAACAAAAAAAGGAGAAAAGAAAAGAGACATTGTGAACTGATTTGTGTATCTTGCATATGATTGAGTTATCTATTAGGATTGCAATCTGATTCATTTTTGTAATCAAAGAATCATATTTTAAGACAATTATTCATAAGATATTTTCTTTCCTTTTCTAAGTTTGGTTAACTTATTCCAAATCATTTGTCTAATTTTTGAATATTTTTGTGCTCCTCTCTTTATTAGACAATTCATGCGTGATAGACCAATTACAAGTTGTTCACTTCTCTTTTTGTGCTCTAATACATTCTTTCGCATGACTTTTGCTTCCTCTTGAAGTTTTCTTGTTTCCTTGACTCCTTAATTATTATTTTCTTTATGTTTACGACTTGCTTCAGCTAAGTTTTTAAAGTTCTGATTTTTAAGATTTGCCATCATCTAACCGATTACTCGTCTTGATTTATTAGTCTTGATTCTCTTAAGAACATAAAAAGGGGGGCTGGCTTGAGTGAAAAAAAAAGGCAAGAGTGGTGAGATCAACATCAAGAAAAGCCAAAAATAGAGTGAAATACGAGTGGAACTTACATTAGCTCGAGTGTAAATAGGTGAGTGAGTGTGTGAGGATCCTATTCTATTTTCCTACTAACTTTTTCTTGCAGATTATAAACATGAGTAGTGAAGGAGAACAATATGAAATTGACATGAAATTGTTCATAAATGCTGTCAATGAACAATTTAAGAAGTTAAACACCAGGTTGGATGATTTGCAATCTTCATCAACTTCTAAACCCACTAGAAGGCGTGTGTTTGAGGAGGAAGAGGAAGAGGAATCAGAGTATAAAGATTTCAACTCTAGCAGAGGCAAGAAGGACGTTTCCAAAAGGGATAACAATTTAGGCAGCATAAAGATGACGATTCCAGCCTTTCAAGGAAAGAATGAAACCGAGCTCTATTTGGAGTGGGAAAGAAAGGTTGAGCTTGTATTCGACTGCCATAACCACTCTGAGCAGAAGAAAGTGAAACTTGCACCTGTTGAATTCATAGATTATGCAAGTATTTGGTGGGACCAATTAGTGATAAATAGAAGGAGAAATGGTGAGAGACCAATTTAGTCATGGGAAGAAATAAAGATGCTAATGCGCAAGAGATTTATACCTAGCCATTACTATAGAGATTTGCATAGAAAGTTGCAAGGGCTGGTTCAAGGGTCCAAAAGTGTAGAAGACTACTACAAAGAAATGGAGGTGGCCATGATTAGAGCAAACATACAGGAGGATCAAGAGGAAACAATGACGAGATTCATAGGTGGTTTAAATAAAAAGATTACTGATGTGGTAAACTTACAACATTATGTGGTGATGGAGGAATTGCTACATAAGGCGATTATGGTTTAGAAACAACAAAAATCAAGAAATTCAAGTTCGGCTTCTCGCTCCTCTTGGAAGTCAACTTAGAAAGACAAAGACACCAACTCAGCCTTGAAACCAAAAGGAGATACAAAGCCAAAGGATTTGGTTACTGCTTCTAAAGGTAAAACAAAAACTAAATCTTGTCCTAAATCTCGTGATATTAAGTGCTTTAGGAGTCAAGGGCTTGGACGTATTACTTCTCAATGTCCAAAAAAAAGGGCTATGATCTTGTTGGAGAATGGTGATGCAGAGAGTATTGGTTCAAGTGATGATGAAATGCCACCATTGGAGGAATGCTTTTATGTTGATGATGAAGAACCTGTGTATAGAGACATATTGGTTATAAGGCGTGCACTAAATATTCAATACAAGGATGAAAATGAAGGGCAGCAATATGAGCACATTTTCCATACTCGATGCCAAATTAAAAACAAGATTTGTAACATGATTATTGGTAGTGGCAATTGTACTAACGTTGCTAGTACTTTGTTAGTATTTGCAGCTATCTCGATTATTTAATTTAGGGTTTAGTCTTTTTCACAGAGCTTATTGCTATCATTTATTTGATATGGAATGCTATCACACCCAGTCGATGGATAAGTTTTGGTTTGGATGCTGGGTTTGAACCAATTAATTTAGGAAAATTTGAGACTTACTATGGCTATCCTAATGTGTTTCGGACTAACTACTTGAATAGTCATTGCTATCATTTATTTGATATGGAATGCTATCACTCTCAGTTGATGGATAAGTTTTGGTTTGTATGCTGGGGTGGATAAATAGTTGATAGAAGTTACCAAGGTAGCCAACCTGGTGGACATAAGAGAAGTAGGTTGTTTATACACATAAAGTAACAAACAACAAGGTGATTGCTTTATAAGAAAGAAGCTCAATTGAGTGATGGCAAATCAGCAATGGTAGATTAATTTCCCTAATCCATTCATACATATTAGAGAAATCATATGCTCAGGTCATTCCTAGATGGAGATACAATTACTAAACTTTAGTAGAGTCAATAAAGCACCATTTAGATTCTTTAAAGGATTGACAGAAAAAATGAGGTTTGAGCAAATAGTCAAAAGAAATTAGCATAGGGAGATAAGAGGTCGCAGATCTTATCAACTAATGAGGAAACTTTAGAAGGTAAGGAAAGATTTACAAAATCTTTTGCAAGGAAACTATGTTGAACTCTTAAGTTGCTTTGCAATTAGCCAAGGCAAAATTAAGAAAAGCTTAGTTTGATTGCTATGATCACCCCTTAGATAAGAGATTGAAAGAAGAAGAAGTTGCTTGAATAAAGGAGTTTAATTCAGCACTTAATCTCCATAATTCCATTTTGAAGAAAAAGGCTAAAGTGAGCTAGTTAAAATAAGGGGACACTAATTCAAAATTCTACTTCCACTCTATCCTATCTAGAAGAAAAATTAATAAAATCAATTTTCTTTATGATGAAAGAGGGTAAAGATGCACAGATCAAGAGAGCATTGAAAGCACAACATTGAATTATTTCAAGGTTTTATTGGGAGATTCAGGTCTGGAGATTAATGGAGTTTTTGATATATCCTGCTTAGTACAAGGCAAAATCAGTCAGCAAATGAGAAAGCAACTATTTAGCCCAATTTCTATACAAGAAATCAAGGACATTATGTTCAGTCTTAACACATCTAAGGCTCCTAGCCCTGATAAATTCACAACTCATTTCTTCCAGAGAACTTAGGACATTACAGGTCAGCTAGTTGTTGAAAATGCGCAGGAGTCCTTTTCCACCTCCAAGTTGTTGAAGGAAATCAATAACACTTATATTTGCTTAATTGCCAAGTCTCCAACTACCTCTAGCATGAGTGATTATCGTCTTATCTCCTATTGTAACAAAATATACAAAATTATCTAAAAAAGTCTTGCCAATAAACTCAAAGGATCATTAAGCTCACTATTTCTTTGTCACAGGGTGCTTTCATGCAGGGAAGAACTATTGGGGACAATATCTTGATTATTCAAGAGCTAATGAAGGATTACACCTCTAAAAGGCTATCAAGAGTTGCACTATCAAGCTAGATTTATTTAAAGTGTTTGATTTAATCAGGTGGAACTTCTTAATTAGTTGTCTTCTTGGCTTTGGTTTTCTAACTCAGTATATCTAGTGGATTAAAGTTTTATTTCTTTTGTAAACTTCAATCTACTGCTCAATTTTAATCCCACCACTTTGTTCAAGATTTCTAAAGAGATTAAGCAAAAAGACCTTTTATCCCTTTACCTTTGCTCTTTAGCTATTGAAATTTTGTCTAGAATGCTTCATGCTTTCTTTGGGTATAACTCCAAATTCATCTATCATTGCAAATGTAAGGAGTTAAAACTTAACCATCTTGCATTTTTTAATGATTTAATGTTGTTCAGTGGAGTTGATCCCTACTCTCTTACTCTTTTAATGAGAATTTTGCAAAAATATACCAAACTATTAGGCCTAAGGATCAACTTCGACAAGAGCTCCATTTTGTATTTTATGATATTCAAAATAGAGAGGTCTTTGGAAGACTAACTAGTTTTAGAATACAAACTCCACCTATCAAGTCCTTAAGGTTTCCAATCACGACAAACAAGCCTAAATTTGCTAATTATCCACCACTGTTGGAAAGATTTAAAACAAGAATTAATTCCTAAGAGAATAGAAATTTATCCATATCAGGTAGATTACCATTGATTGCAACCATCTTGAAAAACACACACACCCTTTTGAGTGCGTATTTAGCCTTACCTAAGAAGATTATCAAAAAGATAGAGAGATGTATCAAGCAATTCCTATGGTTTGGAAAACTAGGTAGTTTTAAAGAGGCTAAGGTTAGATGGGAGTAACTATGCCTAAAAAAGGAAGGGGGGCTTGGATTGATCCCTCTCTTAACAATGCAAAAAGTGCTACTGAATAAGAGGATATAGAGACTTTTCAGAGATTAAGAGTCCTTTTGTTTGAAATGGCTTAACAAATATTACTTAAAGAACATAAGTGTATGGCAGCTTGAGATTAGTAATTATAACTCCTGGAGTTTTATACAAATGCTCAATCTTAGAAGCCAAGTCTATCCTTGGATAAGGCTGCAAGTAGGTAATGGAGCGTCAATGTGGTTTAGGTTTGGGAACTAGATTCAACTTAGTCCTCTTTTCAAAGAAATGAAATGTTATTTATGAGTTCAAGAGTACCAATAAAGGCCAAGGTAAGTAGCATAATTTAAAATGGGGTATGAGACTGTAACTTTAAACGGGCTGATAGATTGTTGGATATCCTAAACCATCAGCTAAAGGGAGGAGAAGATATTCCAATATGGAATGATAATAATTCTATAGAATTCAGCAATGCCTCATGTTATAATCTTTTTAAAGTTGTTCAACTTAAAGTCCCCTAACACAAATTGGTTTGGAAGAAAGCTCTTTCCCCTAAGCCTGTTGTTATCAGCTGGTTAGCAATTAAAAACCGAATTAAAACCAAAGATAGGTGGTGTGGAAGTCCAAGGATTTTTGATCCAATATGTATCTTATGTAATGCTAAGATGGATTCTATTTCACATCTGTTTTTTCAATGCAGCTACTCTCATATTATTTAGAATCGAAAACAAAACACAATGTAAATCTATTGTTCATAGATTGCATGGAGAAATATAATTCTATGGGCCAACAATATGTACAACACTTAAAGCAGGAGGGGGTGATTTAAAAAAAACATTATAGTAAACTAATAGGCGTGCATTATTAGGCATAACATAACATAGGTTAAATGACCTGAGCTTATATGGTTGTTGCCTAGATTAGCCTGTTTTCGTACTATGTAATATGATAGTCACACTAAATCTAGAGAGCTTATTCTAGGTTTTCTAATAGTTAAACCTAATTAAAGAGCTTGTTTTAATTAGATAGAATCTAAGGAAAAATTGGGGTTAACAAAGCTTGTTGTTAATCTACAGTTAACATTTCCAAGGAGAGGTATGAGAACAATATGACGATTGATTGTGCTCATTCATGTGAAGGTTAAGATTAAACCGATAACCGGATTTTTCACCCATTTTTCAATTCACTACAAAAGCTAGACACACACTCTTTATGGATACGATCCTTGCTCACCACTACTAGAAATTTGGTTGTACAAAGTTATGTTTTATTTTTTGGTGTGTTTTACGCTTATCACTCACTATGAATCTATCCATACAAGACTCTTTCTCCTAACTCAATTAACCTCCTGATAAATTTAACAATAATGCTTGCAGGGAGTGGTTAGTTCAAATTCATCATAATGTGGACTGGTATTCAATGGTATAGTATAAAGTACTAAGGCCCAGTGCATTTATGTTATGGTTAGCAACAATTAACAAAATGAGCACTATGGATAGGCTAACTTTTCTATATTTGGACAACAAGTGTGTGTTGTGCAAAAATGAAAGTGAAACTAGAGACCACCTATTTTTCCAATATCTATTCTCTGAGGATTTATGCAACAGGATTAAAGCGATATGTATTTGGAGACAAGAATATACTACATTAGCTAAAGAACATGAAGAATTTGTCTAGAACAAACAAAGTTATATATATTATCTCCTTTACTACGTGTATTGCAGTATAAGGAAGGAAAGAAAATTTAGAAAATTCATAAGGATACAGTCTTCAATTAGGAAGTTATTAGTTCCCCAATTTAGAAAATTCAGAGGTATAGAGTCTCCAATTAGGAAGTTATAAGTTCCCTAATTATGAACATAAGAGAGCAACTACTTCTCTCTGAAGAAATAGACAGTTGTAGTAGGGATCTTGCAACCTTATGGAAAATAATCCAAATGAAATTCCTGGTGTTAGATTTACTCAATCATTGCATATAAGGTTGGTTAATGAAAAAACAGTAAACATATGTTACTTGGAAGCTTAAGGCAACTCCAATCTTGAATTGAATGATCAGACACAAATCTAGTGATATATCTTGATTCAAGTGAAACCTCTTATCTTTAGGGTGTCTCTCGACTGAGCTAGGTAAGAGATAGAACAACATGCAAGAGGTTAATGCTCTGTGAATACAGAGAGGATAAGGTCTAAGATGTGGAGGATTTGTGAATGTTCACTCTAGGGTCTAACACATACTAAGTTCATTAACTCAATACTGTCAATTTGACTAGTACTTGTAGGAGAGTAGTTTACTAAAGGTCCTTACTCAATTATTAGTCCTTTACAAAGCATTTACTGGTTCTCTAATTATTATAATGAAATCATTTTCAATTTTTTTTAAAAAAAAGATTCTGTAATGTATAAAATGGAGTTTTATGTTTAAGGAACTATATGCGAAGAATGAAAAATAATGGAAAAAGGAGTCCTTTAAGAATGCCAAACTTTTATTTTCATTCGCATATCTCCTTAGCTACATTGGTCCTTTTATTTTAATATGAAATAATTCTTTCCCTTAAACAACACTTTTAGTTTTCTTGTAGGATATTTGATTTGTTGGAGAACAAAAGCTAAATATGCAATTTTATTAGAATTTTATATACAATTTTATAATTACTACTTGCACTAGAAAAGAGAAATACAATTTGCCAAAAAAGCTTATGATATTTACCAGAAAAGCAAAACACAATTTAACTAGAAAGCTTAAGAACAAAGGAAGGAATTCAAAAGCTAAAGATTAATTGAAACTTACACGACAACATAAATAGAAAACAAGAAGATAGTCTTTTTTTTTAATTTCTGCCATAAACACTAAAACCAAACTCGAGAATCAAACTATAAAAGAGTATACCAATTATAAAGTGGAAGATTGTAAGTATGAAGTGACAAGAATAGGTAGAAAGTGATTTACAAAATTACGTGTCTTGTCGTATAGATATTGTCAATAAACACTACGGAATGGAAAAAAGAAGAAGAAGAAGAAGATATAGGCGATTGGAGAAGCTGACAATAGTGGCAATGGAGTAGTAATGGCAATAAAGCAACAACCATGATAGAGAAGTAGCACTGACAGAGTAGTAGTGGTGATAGAGAAACAACACCAATGAAGCAGTGAAGAAGAGAGCTAGGTTGGTTGATTTACGTTTGCATTAAAGATGAGAAAGGTAGAGTTTGATAGATAGTTTCTTTTTTAATTAGGGTTCAATATTTTTAATGTAATCCTATACCTTTTAGTATTTACAAATTTTACTCAATAACTTAGCGCTATTTATTATATCAGTCAATATTGATTAACACCTAAATCAATAGGATAGTACAAAATCCATTACATTGGAATTAACACTTCGAGTCTTTATTTGAAGGACTCAACAAATAATTATTATTTTAATAACTTTCATAATTATTATATTTAATATTAGCTAAATTATCGATACATATTTAGTTCTTAAAAATGGAAAAGCAACTACTGAAGTAATAGAGTCAAAGTCAAAAAGAAAATTCTTCACTTCTTTCTTTCATTCATTAAAACATAAATTAACAAAAACAGATTGGCCAAGATAAGCTTCATCGGATCATCAGATAAGGCCCTTAAAGCATACCACTCGCTTTTATAGGATTTACAATTTCAATATAGCATGAAGACTAGATAGTTCGAATGACATCATATTTGTAGTACCATATCCGCCAATGTTATGAATATTGTATCGGTATTGATACCAGATTTAGTTTTGGTATGGTACTGTACTAGCATCGATCAATACCGAGTATCGTTTCAGGTAATTTTCTAAATTTATAAAATAGTCCCTAACTTTTTTTAAAAATTACAAAATAGTCCTTCAATTTACCATACTATATAATTTATAATTTTACATACCCTATTTCCAAAAATCATAAGAATAAAATTTAAAATAACAAAAATTTATTTATTTTTATTAATTCAATCTTGAATTAAAGATGATAATTTATATTTAACTGAAACTAAAATACCTTATTAAAGGTTAGTAATAGAACTCCATTGTTAAATGTTCTTAAAATAAATGAGGTGTATTCTCATTCCTTAGACAAAAAAATTAATTAGTCACAAATTAAATTTATAAATAAATTATTACTTAATTTTAAATTATTAAATAATTTAAAATATAATAAAATATATTCTTATGTTCACTTTCATTTTGATAGATATAAGAAAAAAAATAAACCAAGTGTAATATATATGTGCTTTAATTTTGATACATATAACCCAAAAAAAGAATAATGTAATATATATATGCATGGGATATTTATCAGCGTTTGGCATCTTTTATGTTTGGTTGGATCCACTTTACTTTTTCAGAATAATAATAAGAAGTAGATTATATGGAAGGAAAGGGATGGTTATTTTGTCCTTTAGCTTAAAAGAAAGGTGAGATAACGTTACAAAAAACCCTAAACTTTGTTTTTAAGAGGAAGCCAAGTAGCTGACACTTTTAAAACTCTCGTCTTTTTGTTTTAATCTCTCATTGAACTCTTTCCTTCTTTGATCTCTCTTATGGAGCTTGACCTTCATCTCTTTCGTTGGCAGGTTCGATGGTGGCGTGATGGTGCAATGAGATGGTGGTTGCTGCGGGCGGTGGCGTGGTGGCAGACGATAAATTTACGGTGAGTTTTTTTTTTTACAATTTAGTCCCTATAAATTTAAAGGTGTATGATATTTATACCAACTGGTACCCAAATAAAGTAAACTTTTAAATTTATAAGGGTACCAGACGATAAATTCGGTATTGGCCAGTACCGACGGTTAGCATCAAAGACATTGAGTTTGTACAATTTTTTGGTCGTTACGGTACATTCTAGTCATTACCAACCGGTACAGTATGAAATTCATATCTTTGATATCCACATGACGACTCTTCAGTCAGTAATTCAACAAAATAAGCAATAATATAGGCCAAATAAAGAAACAAACATATGATAGCTAGGTAAAAGGACCACTTTTGACCCTAAGTTTTTCACCAATTGACAATTTTAACCTTAACATTCCAAAGAGAATAATTATAACCATAACATTTAAAAAACATTAAAATTGGACTCCACCTTAACAAAAAATGTAACCCCTCTGTTAAGTGCTAGACCAGCATTGACTTGGTAATTTTTTTTATATTTTTTTCCTAGTGCCACGATATTGTTGAAGTGGCAAGGTAGGACCAATTTTTTTAAAAATATATAAAAACTTATTTAATTTATAAGTATGGGACCCATGTTTCATTTTAAACAAGAATATTCAATTGTTTCTTAGTGTCATTCGTATCACACCTGCTCAAATTCATGTCAATGAACTTACTTTCTTAAATTTCATCAACTCCTTTATAGCTCCAAAAGTCTACAGTTCGAAGTGCCTTGAAGAAAGCAGAAAAATTTCAATTAAAAATACTATATAATTAGAAAGTTACTACAAACAAGAATAACTAAGAAGCAATAGGTGCTCAATACATAGAAAATCCCTAAAATCACTCATTTACAGGCACATTCATCAACTAATATTGTAAATAAGGGTTTTAATAGATCAAAAGATTCTTCTTTTTTCTTTTCAATCGAAGATCTAATCATCACAATTCAGATATAATTCAAACTCCAAAAACCAGAACCAATGTATGAAAAATCAGTTCATTTTTTCCCAGAAAAGGACCTTTTTTTGCTTTACCAGACTCTAGCATAACTAAACTTTAACAAATTCAACGTTGTACCTCAAAACAGCACGCATCTTGAAATAGTTGCAGTCTTCAATCCCTTTAAGTGATCTTTTCCTCATCACCGGTGGAGGAGGTGTTATAGTTAGCGGCGGCAGTGACGACGGTGAAGGGAGAGGGACGAAAAGGGAGATGTTATAGTCTTCGATCCCATGGAAACATCTTCTTATCATTTCATTGCTTACTTCTATAGAGGGAATCTTGGTGAGGAGAATTTCTCTACTATTACTGAATGTCTGTATAGTTGGTTAAGTGTCATGACTATCCCAATTGAATATTCTTGTTAATATAAAGGGTGGGTCTCACACTTATAAAGTTTTTTTTTGAAGTGGTTTTCACCTTGCCATGTCAGCAATGACGTGGCATTAGGAAAAAGATAAAACAACGTTAAAAAATTGCCAAGTCTGACTTGACGTTTAACAAAAAGGGGTTAAATTCTCCGTTAGGGTAAGATATTGATGCTGAAAAAGATCTGGTATATTTTGTGCAATGGAGATTCATTGTGGACCAAGTGGCTTCATTCTAATATACTAAAAGGTAAATCACTGTGGTCCATTTCCCGTAAAGATTCAATCTTTTTTCATTAACAATTTGATGAGACTCAAGGAAATTATGGAGCCGGGAGTGAAATGTAGAGTGGGTAATGGAAAAAAAGCACACTTTTGGTTTGATAATTGGACGGGTCATAGTCCATTAATTTGAATTCCTAGTGCAATCCAATATTGGAGTCATCTTCCACTTAAGACTAAAGTATGTGCAGTCATTACTGACAACACGTGGACTGATTTTCCAGACTAGGTAATTGACCTCATCCCCAGTTATACTCCAAATTGCAAGACTTAGGACATATACTCTTGGTTAAACCAACCCCCTAGTTTCTTTTCAAATAAGATATGTAAAGAGTGGGTATTATAGGGACAATCCTCAATTGATTAGTACCTGTAGTCTGGCATAAGTCTTTAAGACCTAACTCCTCTTGCTTACTTGGTTAGCAACATTGAACAAAATGGCTACCATATATAGACTACGTTTTCTAAATCTTAACAACACATGTGTCCTATGTAGAAATGATAGTAAAACTAAAGATTACCTTTTTTTCCAATGCCCTTTTGTTGCGAGCATATGGAGAATAATTAAAGAGAAGTGTCATTGGAGATGGGATCAGATTTTGCTTACTATCATATTGGAAAAAATACAAGGACTGAAGACTGACCCTAGAGGGGATGAAGCAATATACATAATTTCTCTTGCTTATAGTCTTGAGGAGATATGGAAAGAAAGGAACTTGCGAATTTTCAAAGGCAAAAAGCATCTAAATCTAAAGGTGATGAATTCTCTAGTCATGAGGATTAGAGAATTGATTTTTCTCTCAAAAGGACTACATAATTGAAGTGAACATGTCGTGAGAGCATGGAATCTAGGCTAACCCTAAACAATGCAATACCAAGATGAAAGGGAAAAAGTGTCTAAGAGGTTACTAGTAGAAAGATGTCCTCCCAAAGCTGTTGCGGTAAGTTCCATTAAATGATTGGTAGCATTGTCTCAATCAACTCCAAACTGAAGGTTGTACAAAGGAGATAGAAGAGGTGAAACTTAGGCTAATAACTCAGATACAAACTCCAGCTGTTTGATTAACATATGGATTGCAAAGGAAAAGCTGTTTACCTCTCGTCAGTGACTCCACATCTTTCCAGCAGAGACGGATAGGAGGAATGTCTTGATGAGTCCACCCTAAATAGGACGATCAAGGATCAGACAAAGTAGAAGAGGCATGTTTTTTTAAGTCAAGAACCCTTACCTCGGTCGACCAGCTTGGCGAAGTAGATACCTCCTGATGCCCTAATTCAAATGCTTTTAGAGTCCCTTTTCATGGGAGAGATTTTTCTTTACCATCTATAGGTCTCTTACGATTATTAACGTTTTCTCTACGACTACCTTTACTATGCTATTGTTCTTTAAGGGTCTGTTTGGTTGAGGGTTTTGTAATGAAATAGGATAGAACATAACATAGTTCCACTGTTTGGAAAGAGGTTTTATAATGGAATGGAATGAAATAGGATGGAAGTAGAGGATTTCATGTTACGTTCTATTTCATCCGAAATACCGAAAATGAGAAACCTCTGATTCGAAACGTTTAGGATGGAGCGTAAACTAATAAATATATACTACCTAATATACCCTCAATAATTTTTCATAATACTAATTATTTCTTACCCTACCCTAATAACAAACTATACAACACAATAATATTTTTATATAATTAACAATAAATTGTATATAATTAATAATAAAATATTAAAAAAATTTATTAATGAAAATAGAAAAAAATATATAAAAAACTTATTCTTTAATTGTTTGTCACAACATCGTGATATATTTTTGGTAAGTCACAAATATATTTCTATATAAATAAAAATACAAAATAAATTATTTTTAAATA
>JAOQMM010143702.1:0-12854 GCA_027563515.1 Erythroxylum platyclados | reverse complement strand
TATATGCCTAATGACCTTTAAAATGCTTAAGATCGATATAAATCTTAAGACTTTCACCTGTATTATAACAATGTACCACAAACCGAATAATTGAGCATAAAATAATGATCATCAATATACATATAAGATGTACAGTCATAAAATATAAAAAATAAAACAACTATATCAAGAGCTGAATATAATGATCCCTAACTAATAGTGCTTAAGGACTTTATCAAGCCCATACTATATATATGTCTCACAAAATTGATTGGGCACCATCCTTTAGTTAGTGGATCTGTCATCATGTACTCAGTCTCTATATGCTCTACTATAAAGTCACTTTTTGTTCTAATTCTTTTATGATCAAATATTTGACCTCTAAATGCTTAGACCTTGTGATATTTTTATTTTTGTTACTAAATAATACATTTAAGATATTATCACAGTACAATTGAATTGGTATAAATACCAAATCAACTATAGACAACTCAGAATCAATTTTCTGAGCCAAACTGCCTATGAAGTAGCCCATAGCATGTTATTAACTCTGCATGCATAGTTGAGGAAGTTATCAGTATCTGCTTGGCACTTTTCCACAATACAACACCATTTGCCAACATGAAAATGTATTATGATGTGGACTTCCTTTCATTTGGACATATAACAAAATCTGAATTTTTATAATCAATTAGGTCAAGATTATCGACTTTCCTAATGTCAAGATATAATCCTTAGTTCCCTTTAGATATATCAAAACCCATTTGATTGCATTCCAGTGATTTATTCCTAGGTTAACTAGATATCTATCTAGCAGTCCAATAATAAATGTTATGTCTGGTCTAGTGCACATATGGGCATACATCAGGCCACCAACTGCACTAGAATAAGGAATGTTCTTCATAGTCACTCTTTATTTATCATTCTTTGGACATTGTGCTGAAGATAATCTCTCACCATGAGAGATAAGTGTTGCAATAAGTTTAGAATCAACCATATTAATCCTTTGCAATACTCACTCAATATATGCTCTTTGTAAGAGACTTAACAAGTTTTAATATCTGTCCCGATGAATCTAAATACCTAGGACAAAAGATGCTTCACCATGGCCTTTCATGTCAAAATGCTTGGCTAAAAATTACTCAACCTCATGTAACATGGTCAAGTCATTTGATGCAAGCAAGATATCATCCACATACAAAAGTAGATAAATAAACTTATTCCCCTTTACCTTGTAATACAAGTATCTTTTAACTTTATTTTTCATGAAGCCAAATGAGGTAACAATCTCATCAAACTTTAGGTACCACTATCTATAAGCTTATTTTAAACCATATATGGATTTTCTCTATTTACAGACCATGTCAGCTTTATCTTGATCTAAAATCCTTCAAGTTGTTCCATATAGACCTTTTCATAAAGGTCTTCATTTAGGAAAGTGGTTTTGACATCCATCTGATGTAACTCTATGTCATAATAAGCTACTATTGTCATAATCACTCTAAATGTATCCTTAGAGGATACAGGAGAAAAGGTGACATTAACGTCAATTCCTCCTCTTTAAGTGAACCCTCTGAAAATGACTGGCTTTAAACCAATCAACTTTACCCTAAGAGTCCTTTTTGTTCTTATAAATCCATTTACAACTGACAAGTTTACAGTTATGAGACATATCCACAAGTTCCCATTCCTTATTATGCTTTATGGATTGCATCTCATCCCTTGTTGTATCTTACCATGAATATGCATGAGATCTAAGAATAGCTTCTCTAAAGTAACTAGATCCACTATATATCCAATATCGTAGTCTTATTCACCCATATAAACTATGTAATCAAATGATATAGCAGGTCTTCTCACTCTAATGGATCTCCTTAATTGAATTGATTCAATATGTACATGTATCTCAAGAATCTTAGTTGTTTATGATTCCACTATTTTAGATCTTCCATCTCTACAGTAAAATATATATCCTTTAAAGTGGTTGAAATATCCAACAAAGTAACAACTGGAATGAGAATGCAATTTATTTTTATATAAATTATACAAACGTGATCAATAGATATGAAGATGAGTGAAACTAGGTGTCCACCATTTACAAATTTCAAAAGGAGTCTTTGAAATTGATTTGCTTGAGACTATTAAGTATCTACAAGGCAGTCTTTATGGCTTCACCCCAATGGTAATCAAATAAATTAGTTCTACTTTACATTGATCTCATCATGTCTTTTAATGTGCGATTCTGTCTTTTGGCCACACCATTTTGCTCAAAACTACCTGGTATAGTAAACTGAGCCATTATTCCAAATGATTCTAAATAATTGGAAAATAGACATTTTTCTTATCCTGAAACTCCATGTTTACCATAATATTCACCTCCACAATCATATCTTAGAATCTTAATTAACCTTCTTAATTGGTTCTTAACTTCAACCTTAAAGATTTGAATTTATCAAAAAAATTATACTTTTCTTTAAGCAATAACATATATCCATAACATAAATAGTCATTAATATATGTTAGAAAATATCTTAAATTGCACAATATAGTTGTATAGGGTACAGATACTAGTATATATGAGTTTTAATAAGCCAGAAGCACAAGTTGCCCCTTTTTTCTTTATTTTGGTCAACTTACCCCTACAATAGTCAACACATATTTCTATATCATCATAATCTATAATTGGAAGAATGTTATCCTTTAACAATCTCTGAACCCTTTCTCTGAAAATGTGCCCTAATCTTTTATGTCATAATATGTATGACTTTTCTTTTATCAAGGGTCTTTTTCCAGTAACCTATTCGGTAATATATGAAGAAGCATATATCTCATAAGGGGCAAAACACATTGTATATAACCATATATAATAAGAAGGCCATACCAATATGTTTTGCATTAAAAGATAATTTTACAACTAAATTTTCAAATATAATAGTAATATTCTTTTTTTTCAAAACAAATACAGAGATCAAATTCCTTCTAAAAGATGATATATAAAAGGTTAATTACCAAAAAGAGCCCAAATTTTCTTCAATTTTTCAATTATAGCCTGAACTTTAAAAAGTAGTAATAAAATGTCCAATCTTTTAATTTTTTTCAATTCTAGCCCAAACTTCAAAAAATGGCAATAAAATGCTCAAACTTTCAATTTTCTTCAATTCTAGCCTGACATTATCTGTTGTTCTCCCGATACCCTCAGCCCTTTGTTTTTTGTTTGTTCTTCTGACACCCCAAACTACTATCACATTATAGCGTACTGTACCAATAAGATCTTCATTTTTTGTTCGTTATCCTGATGCCCTTAGTATGAGGGTGTTGGGGCTGCGTAATACGAAAATCGAAGGCTGAGGGCATTAAGAAAACAAACTAAAAACGAAGGAAAAAACTGAAATCAAAGTGTAAGGTTGTCGGGGCTGCATAATATGATTTAGGTCATTTTTAAACAATGACGCTATTTTATTTATTTGATTAAATGACCTCATTTCATTAATCTTCATTTGTTGTGTTAATTTTGGCTAACATATATTAATAATTAAGGTTTCTAAAACACGTGGCAAGTCACGTAAGCAAACTTAACAGAAATACTAACGTCGGGCAAGAATTGAAAAACATTGAAAGTTGAACATTTTATTGCCATTTTTTGAAGTTTGGGCTAGAATTATAAAAATTTGAAAATTTGAGCATTTTATTACTACTTTTTAAAGTTCAGGCTTTAATTCAAAAATTGACGAAAGTTTGGGATTTTATTGGTAATTAACCCTATATAAAATGTGTCATACAAAATAAGTTTGACCACTATATCTAAGTTCAAACACACATCTTCTACAAAGACTACTTCTACTTCTTCATTATTTCCTACCATCATTTTTTCCTCTTCTTTATTCGAATTTCTCTTTATCATGAATCCATGCATTGTGTGGAAGCAACATGATTAGAAGCTCCACTATCTAGCTACCAAGAACTTGATGTTGATAATAATGTTAGATTCATATATCATATCAACCGAGGAGTTACCTGATAGTTCATGCCTTTCTTTTCAGGTTTTGTATTTATAGCATTCCAGTTTCCTATGTCCCTTCTTTTTATAGAAGAAACATCGTATACTCATACTAACTAGACTCCAAATTTTGCTGGAGTGACCTATGTCTTTATGTGGAGGAAGTGTAGATTTCTTACCTTTAAACTTCTAAAGCTTCACCTTTGCCTTTCCTTGGTTGCTATTAAAGTTATATGAGCTATATTTTTTAGCTTCTCTTCTTCAGCAACACATTGGGTAATCAATTGATTTATATCCCAAGCTTCATCTTACGAATTGTATATGGTAACCAGAACATCAAACTATAATGGAAGAGTATTCAGAGCTTAGGGTACAATACAGGCATCAAGAATATAAATGTTTAATAACTTCAGCTTGGTTTGAAGATGTATCATCGTAATTATGTATTCCCTCACTTCCCTTGCTCCATCATATCTCATAGAGTATATTTCCTTTAATAAGGTACCTATTTTAGCAATGGAGGATACCTTATACCTCTGTAAGACATTATTGAGGAAATCCCTTGCTATATTTGTCTCTAGAAATCCACACAGTAGATGGTCTTCTCTTTATGGTCAAATAACACATCATATTTAACTGTTCCTATGCTACATATGCTGCTCTCTTAGCCTTTGAACTAATGGATGTAGATGTTGGAGGTCTTTCCTTGATCATGGCCATATTAATATCTGCCATTTCTAATGCAAACTCTACATCTTGCTTCCATTTTGTGAAGTTAAAACTAGTAAGGGTTTCAATGGTGACACTGTTATTGTTTACAGAAAAGGTAAGTACAATATTGATAATGTAAATTATCATCACAAATGTAGGACAACAACGATACTCAAAGTGATAAAACAGTATATATACTGAGCATCTTATCACTCATATCATAAAGCACCTGTGTGCTAAATGCATAATACCTGCAGATAAGACCTTCACATAAAAGTGATTAGAGTAAACACCATCAAACTTTATGATTCTACCACATGTGAGTAAATAGATCACTTAAAGCAATGGTTGTGCTCCATCAAATGCCTTTATGCACATCTCAAATTCTCATATAAGGCCAACACCTATAGGTAAAATAACCAAATATGAGACTAGAGGCATCCTCCAATATACAAGCAAAACAATCCAAATACTAACATGAAAGGCCATCGTGGTGACTGCGTTCTCATTTGTATTCAAAGTATTCTACAAACACAAGGGATACACCTATACATTATCTTCACATTCATCTGTATGGGCATAAAATATGTGACAACTTACTACTCATAAATGCAAAATCCTTATGCACAATCTCATTGTCACATATTAGTACTGAAAACATTATCAACAAACTTTATTTGATAATTTATCACAAAGAAAATCTCAATCAGAGTAATTATCATGTGATACCGAACAATAAATATACCATATGAGATACCAATGCCACATGTATCTCCATTATTTCAAGTTAAATGCATAAAAATTTACTCAATCATGACTTCGATAACCTTAATTGATTTTTTGGAGTTAAACCTTATTTATTACCAATATAATAAATCTAGAAAAAATTTGAAAATCACTTTAGAAAATTCACCGGCCCCAAAAACTAACCCAGATTAACTTGAGGGACTATTTTGTGAATATTGAAAATTTTGAGTTTTCTTTATGTTCTTTACATGTGCTTAGACTTATGCCACTCTGGATACATGAGGCGTGTGCAGATCATGCGTTAAACGCACACAAACTCATACAGACCTTAATGACGTGTGTTCCACATACCAAACGTGCACAAATGTGTCCATGAAACACACTTATGAGACATATAGAAACACTCGCATGTCTTAGATTCGTGTGTCTCACATGTCGACATGCTTCTAACTCACACGAGTTACCCGTGTTGGTTGTCCAATGAGTGTGTATCCCACGTGTAAAATGCTAAGCACGTCCCAAAAGGTCATGCATACTTCTTCATTATGTCTCCCTCTAGCCGAAAAAGGGCAATTTTCGAGAACTTTTTCAATGATTTTTCACTAGATTTTGGCAAATTTTATTGGAAAATCAACCCCTAAGTCTATTTTCACCTGTTTTTTATGCAAAACTCATCTAAAGTCAATCTAAACAACAAATATGCAATTTATATAAGCTAAAATACATAAATTTCTCTAATTTTTGTATAAAGATCCTTAAAAATATTCGTTCAAATTTATATAATTATGGAACTGCTTTGATACCATGTATAAAACTTAACACGAACCTTACTTTAGGCCTAAAATCTACTATGAACTTGTATAAATGGAGATAATGTAAAAAAGAACTTGTTCTGTTATCCATAACTTAAGCAATAAGCTTCTCAGATGTTCAAATAAGCTCTTGGATCTTTTGAATAAGTTTTCCGACGTATAAACGAGTTTTTGCAACTTCCTTTATGCTATTATCATCTTTTTGCATCTTTCTAAATGCATGAACCTATATAAGAGACCTTAACAACTATTTATAAAAGCTTATTGGTTACCCCGAAAAGGTCTACTGTTTTTACTAATCTTTTAACCCATTTAACTACATCCTTTATTAAGCTCATTTGTTATCCTTAGCATCCACATTGTTTTCACCCGAGATCAATCACCTCGACATTTATGTTCAAAAAGTTCGAGGAAGGGAAGGAAGAGCAGGTGAAGATGGAGGAGGAGGAGTAGGAGGAGGCGAAGAAGATAGTAAGTTAGAGAAGAAGGAAAGCACTCCAGAGACCGTCGATGTATCCTCCACTTTTCAATGGGAAATTCACGGTAAGGTTTGCAACTGCTTTAAAACTTTTGTTTCGGAAGGACCAATGTCATATAATTACAAAGATGATTCTAGAAAAACAAGTGGAACCTTAACTTGGCTGAGAAGATCCAGTTGTTTCTTATGGAGACTTTCACATACTCTTTACCTTCAAGTGATAACCTTTGGTTTAAAACCCCCGTGTTTTGGTTTTTATGTAGCAAGGAGTTAGAGATGGCCACTCAGCTTTCTTGGACCCATGGGTTCTCCAAGTGCTTAACCTTCAATTTCATATAAACCAAGGTTTTCATTACTTCCTGGAGCAGTTTATTACCATGGGAAAGAGGTTTAAGGGGTGTTCCTGGGCAGACGAATTAATTTTAATGATTGACGCAATTTCAAAAGAAAAGAAAACGTAAGGAAAAAATAAGGAAAAAGCATAACTTTGAAACAAGTTGTCAATGCATGCTATTTGACTCCAGGAAACAATGTTTTTACTTGGCAGTTTGCAAAAAGAAAGCTAAGACATTGGACTGTAAATCCCTTGGAGCATATCTTTTATACGTGAAAATAAATGGTTTAGTCCTCTCCTGGAATCTTAGTATCATATCCATTTGTCTATTGATCCGCAAAGGCCACTACCAGCTTAAGCATCACTAGACTACCGTTACTCAAAAACTTTATACAGTATAACTATAAAGTTCATTTCTCAGTTATCATTTGATTGTTCATCTTCGTACGTGGGGACAAAGGAGTTTTTCCAAGAAACTGTACAGAGGAGATTAACTAAGTGGTCTCAGGTACACAAGATCTGGCTCCTCCTCGTCATCACTGCTAAGCCACCCATAGCAAGGCCTACGTCTTCGAAATGGACGTGGATTCTCTGCTGCACTGGTGCCTAACTGGCGAGACTCAATTCCTGCGAAGGGGAATTCTGTAGAGGGCAGATCTCCTTCAAGCTTGGTATCAGATGTTTGCTCTTCCAAATTGCATGAAACAAGTTTCATCGTTTCAGAATTGGTGCATGTGGAGTTGGCTTCCACAGAGGGAATTTGTGGGGTATGGACTTGAACTGCAAGCTTCTCACGCTTCAGAGAACAAGTTGAACTGTCTCCGAGCTCATGGTGCAAGCTCTTATACTTCCAGACACATATATGACAGGATTCCAATAATAAAATTAAATTGAATTCAACTGAGTGATCAACTCACTAGCCTTGAATTCACTCATCCAAAGTAATGCAATATGACTCATTAAAAATATATATACATATATAATAAGTCATTTGAAAATAATCTTTCTCTACTAGTTAAGAGTAAAGCTGCGTAATATTAGGCCTTCCCAGACCTTGCGTGTTAGTCAAATTTCTACTTAATTGTTATTGATGTTGTCTATCTATATAGTAAGCTTGTCGCCAATGCAGCCTAACAATTTAATGTCACCAAGATACAGTGAAACTCCAAGGCATATTATTTGCTTAATCAAAACCATTTTCTGTATTCACACAGCTCTTCAACGCCAAACACACACCAGTTCTTCTTGAATTTAAATCACAAACCAGAGTACATTTTTATTAGACATTTATCTGTGGATCATCCTAGTGGTAGAAATAGAAACAACCGTTGTTTAATGAAATATAACCTGTAATGCATTACAAATTTTATTTCAACATTTCTGTGGAATCAAAAAAGGTCAAAAATCTAACTTTATTCATTTCCAACTTTGGTTCGAGGAAGGGACGGAAATAGATAAATAAAGGGGAAAAAATCACCTTAGGTGCATCCTCTGCACTCTCTGATTTCTCTACCTCCTCAAGAATGGTGTCGACCACAAGTTTGTAAGACCCTTCCTCAATAAAGGTCCATCCCGCATCCCCACCATACGCCTTAAAACCAAAAAAAAAAAAGCACTAGTTCAGAATAGTTAACTGTAGCAATACAGAGTCAGCTAAAACACGAAATGTTGGAGGTGGATTCAGGGACCAAGAAAAGGCAAGAACACAAGTTAATTTCTTCTCTTTTGTGAAATTCCAACAGTATTATGTCTACTGCCTTCATCATGATAGAAAAGCTATGAACTTTATTCCTATAAGCCGTTTTTCCCCAAGTTTTGAATCGCCAGGACAAAAGTTAAAGGGAAGACCTTGAGGAGGTTTCTGATAGTTCTGCGAACCAAAGAGTCGGAAAAGCCCATTGGACGAAGAGAGTCAAGTGCAGCATCAATGCGTTTCAAACCCACCTGCAGAAACCCAACGCAAAAAGTTCACGGAGAAGAAAGATGAGAGATTAAATGGAGATCACAAGAAAACCAACAAGTAATAAAGAAGAAGACAAAGATAGCAGAGAAACATAAAAAGGCAGTTGTTTATTAGGAGATGAGACCTTTCGAGGCCTTCTTGGCGGGGACATTCTGCCGTTTTAAGTGGCCTAGAAAGAATTCACCTGGTTTTACGTCCCCTCAGTGTCCGTGAGGGCGGAAAAAGTTCGACGCCCGACCAACAGGAAAGGGTTTTCTGCGTTTGGTTCTCTTTCTTCTATTTTCTCAATTTTCATTTTTACGTTTTTCACAATATTGTGAATACCCCAATATCAGTACCGAACTTGAACTTAGTTCTGCTAATGTTGTATTGTATTGATATTGGTTAATATTAGGTAGCAGTTCAGTTAATTTTTAAATTTATAAAATAGTTTTTAAATTTTAAGAAAATTATAAAATAGTCTCTAAATATGTTGTATTTTAAAAATTATAATAATAGAAATAATAGCAATCTATTTATTTTTATTAATATTACTTTTAACATATTTCACATATAAATAATAACTACAATAAATATTAAAAATCATTTAATCATCATATAAACATAAAATTAAGGATAATACAAAATACTTAAAATGTTATAATTTTATCATATAATAAATAATAATTATATCAAAACATCAAATAAAAAGAATAATAAATACTTATAACACTCTAATTATTACAATTTTGTCGAAAAAACAATTAGAAGAAAACTTGAAATAAAAATATTTACAATTATATGGCATATATAGAAGTTAATATATACATAAAATATAAGTGAAATTAAAAAGACGATAAATAAAATCTTAGAACTTCATTCAATTGAATATTTGCTTAAACGAAATTGACCACAATTCTTATTTGGTACAAAAACTTCATCGTCATTCAAATTCATTGTACGAAATGGCATATCAATATTTTCTCATCCAAAATATTTTCCAAGTTACTCTTATCTATCAAACTTGGTTCCTTAGAAACCCAATCCGCCAAAAGATCCATAAGGTTAAGGTAAATTGAATCTAACAAAATTACTTATTCTATTAAGAGTACTAACAAACAATTAGCATTAAATTATTAAAAAATTACAAGAAATTATATCCAACTTAATAATGATAATAACATACCTTTTTTGAAGCTTTAAATTGTATCAAACAAAGACTAAGTTGTTCAATCTTTTGCGTTCTAATCTATTCCTTTTCTTGTATAAATGAATTCAAATATGATCTATTTCCTTTCACACCTTGTTACAGTCACACATTGACTTAGAATTTGAATTGCAAACTTTGTAATTCTAGAACATAACTTTCGAATTAGTCTCACCAAGTCACTGTAAGTTAACAAAAGTAATATTATAAATAAAATAAAATAATGATTAGTTTCCAACAAGTAACAAAAGTAATATATATGTATCTATATATATATACACACATATACTTGGATTATGTTTGTCTCTTTGACGAATAGCAATAAGCTTCCCAAAGTCACTAGAAGCATCCTTATAAATCTCTATTTGTGAATTTAAGAGATCTTGCATCATCTCATAAGTTACAATAATTGTAATAACTAATAAAATTCCCATATTAACTTCAACTTTCTTTGTAAACTTGGTCAGAAATAGACAATAGGATTCAAAAATGCCTCAACTGCAAACAACAAAAAGTAAAGTTGATTTTTTCATCTCTCATTGATAAATAAAAGATAAAGTGTGTATAAAGATGACATATTTTTTAAATTGACTTTGATTGCTTCCTTCGTCCTCTCCATAAAATCATAAAAATAACTCATTATTACTTTCTCATAACTATCAACCAGATGAAGTACCCTCACTAAAGACTCACAAACTTGAATGATAAATTGATATTGGGACCAAAATTCATTATCTTCAAGTATAATTCTAGAAACATCCAATATAGCATTAAACCTAGCATGCTGAGATATATCCCATTTTTCACTTGTAAACATTCACCTCAACTCATTTATCAGAATGAAACAATAAAGTGATAAGAACTTAGTTGTAAATTTTGTAATAGCAGGACAACACAATTTCCTACAATTTGTGAAATCCTTTCTCATTAAATTTAGGACCCATGCACGAATGTAGATAAACTTGGCCACCATTTTTGCTTTCTATATAGTCTCATCAATAATAGAAAAAATATCTAGCATCTTCTATATTTTCCAATATTAGGTCAATACAATATGTAACACAAGAAGTCTAATAAAAAGAATTATACCTGCTTTGTAATCTTCTTCCACCTGCTTTATAAGTATAATCATTGTTAGTAATGAAGTGAACAATAGTTTCTGGCCCAACTTTATTCACAACTTCATCAAATATCTGAAATAAAGTATCAACATTCTTAATAATGTCAAATGTATCAAGAGGCTTCAAAAACATTATCTCTTTTGTAGAATAAACCAAAAATAAATAATAAGTTTCTGCCTTTTATTTGTCCAACCGTCACACATGGTTGAACACCTAAAAGAAGCTCAAGTCATTCTTCTTTCATCCAAATAGCTTTTTATTTCATAAACAAATCTGCTCAGATGTTTACCTTTGTAGTCATCGATTGAAAAAACTTTGTATCCTAAATCATAGTAGGCAATAGCAACTACCATAAGTTGATAACAATAAAACTCGGCAATATTAAATGTTATACATGAATCATACCACCATCTTGTCATTATCATGTATATATTATGAATCGCTTGTCTAAATTGTAAGGCATTACGGATTGAAGGTTAACCTCTAAGAGTTGTTTGTGATGCAAAAAATTAGACATTTTTCTTCTTCTTTTCCTAGCATTAGGTGTAACATTCCCTTATTGTTGGGCAGGAATACTACCACCTTCAACATCTCCACTATCATCCTGACCATCAACAAAAGAACTTCCACTACCAATTTCGTAATTCAATCTTTGCCTTCTATCTTTCTCATGTTGATACTCTTCAAGCAAAGTTTTCATTTGCCATTTCATATTATGACTCACTTTTTTACAAGGTTTCACTTCACCTTTAACCCTTAGCTAAATGTTTCCATAATCTGCTGATTCCTCCACCTTTCAAATGCTTGTTACAATACAAACAAATAGTATAGTTCTTCATTCTAAGAATCAATCCAACATGAGCCTAAGTTGGATCATTAAATCTTCATGAAGTGGTTAAATTACCAGAAGTACTCGAACTTTCTTTATTTATCTGTAAAAATATATGAAGACATATATCAAAATTAACTTAATAACTTCATATCAAAATAAATTTGTGTAAAAAAACATGAATAAATAGATGAATAATAGTTTCTCAGTAACCCATGTTTCTTTCTAAACCCAAATATTAAATATATATATATTGATTACTGAACTTTCACAACTATAACTCATTTTATTTGATTTCATAATTCAAACAAAAGATCACAACTATAACCTATTTTGTGTAATTATATAATTCAAAAATAAACTCACAACTATAGCCTATTTTATAGGATTATATAATTCAATCATAAACTCACAAGTCACAACTATAACTCATTTTTTGTTATTAGATAATTCAACTATAAACTCAGATCTACAATTCAATTTATGTAATCACATAATTCAACTGTAAAATTACAAACTCATTTTGTGTGATCACATAATTTAAACACAAACTCATAACTATAACCTATTTTGTATAATTATGTGATTCAACTATAAACTCTTAACTATAACTTATTTTGTATGATTATTGATAAGTTGATTAAACAATCCAATCATAGATAAAAACTCGCAAATATAACTCAATTTGTAGAATTAC
>JAOQMM010143649.1:0-12862 GCA_027563515.1 Erythroxylum platyclados | reverse complement strand
AAGTCAGTGGCATCTTTGACAGTACGACAGGGTGACAGATCAGGTGGAGGTATGATTGCTCAGTTGAGGTTGAAACCAAAATCATTTCAAGTTCAACCTAAACTGGATCCTTTCTTCTTTTGATTTCTTTATTTTGATTATTAATTCCAAGTAACTTATGGTCTTAAGAATTGGTTGGGCTGATATGTATGATTTTATTCAGAATTAGGTCTCCTTACCATGATGACTTTCGTACATGTTCTTAGATTCAAGTCTTAGTGCTAATTTTTTCATGAGTTCATGAAAAAAGTAACAAGAGTGAAAAATCACTGATTAGAGACTTTGGTGTTCTATTTGATTCCTGCATGTATGTTTACACCTCTTAGTAAAGAAATTCCACTATCAGACAAACTAAGATCATGTTTGAAATAATTTTCCATTTTGAAAAAATCATTAACTTTTTAAAAAGGTTCACTTATTGGTTACATTAAATTTTGTAGTTATTAAACATTAATAATCACACTGAAATAATTGGATAATTTGAGTTTTCATGTTAAACAAACTTCTGACCTTGTATTGGAATATTAATGTAGGCTACCATTATTGATCACAAAACTTAATATCAATTTTTTATATGAACTATGAACATAATATTATTTTTAAAACAATTATGCACTGAACTGATATAATTTAAAGTCTAACTTACAAGTAAAGATCTTCACAATTTTGAAATTTTTTTTGGGGACATACTAGCCTTATTTAATATAGCTATAGGAATACAAGCGTGACATGTGAATGATCGATTCTACACCTTTTCAACTATCCTAACTATTAGATATGCCTTGAATCTTCGATATTATTTAGGGATATTTTAGGTGTTTTTAATATTTTGTATTGAAATAATATATAAACTCTATCTGCTTTAGACTTAGGTATGGATAACAAAAACCCTAGCCGCACTCCTGTAATTCTTCCCCTTTCTAATAGTGAATTTGTGATCTGTCGTTGCTCATGAACGTAGCCCTAATTAATTGAGGTGAACCACGTAAATCTGTGTGCTGTGTAATTAATTATTTTGTTTCCGTTTCTTTTCTTTTCTTGCTTGTTTTTCCGTAACACTGATTAACTAGTTATCCAATTGCTGCATTTCAGAAAATTACATCTCCTTATTGTTGCTAATATATCGTACCTAAGTGGGGAATTTATATGTTTCTGCTTGCAATATATATGTCAATGTGTAAAAGTATAAATGTATTTTTTGGGTAAATAAAGAAGGAGATGGTACCTTTTAAACAAAATTATTTTGCAGAATATAGCAATATCTGAGTTAATGTTCAACGTATATTGTTTAATTAGCTAGCTAAAATGAGCCCACTACTTCATGTTCTCTAAGCTGGCTGTAATTTATGGGCAAGCATATAAAGTGTCAAGCGAATATACAGTTCCCTCAATTAAAACAGAAAGTTAAAAAAATTTCTTTGTAACATTCGTCGCCCCTCTGGAAGAATATATGATATCAAAGCAGTTTTTTTTATTTTTAAAATCACTTAACTACTTGTCCCGACAACATGCTCTTATACAATACCATGTTATTGCAATCTTAGAATGAGACGGTTTCTTATAATACTGATCTATAGAATTGCATTCAAACAATAAATTAATCAACCTGCAAAAGCAGCACAATAAAAAATGCCAACGGAGAAGAAAATTTCTTTTGTATTTTGTCCAGTTGCATGTATGGTTAAATATGAGTGAGCGAACCAATCCAAAAAGGAAGAGAGAGAGGGAGAGAGGAGAAAGGAATCAGAAAGTAGCAGAGAAAAACCCTAGAGAAAAGAAATGGAGTTGAATTTTGGAAGAGAAGAAGGTGAGGTGTAAGACTTCTTGTCCTCGTAAGCATCACATTGCCCACTCTTCTATACCTATAAATCTTGGTCTCTAATCTCCATTCTTTTCAACAACAACCTCCTGCAGATATATACAGTTTCGTGAGTGAAGGAAGTGATCGTCAAAGAATATAGAAATGGGTCGAGCTCCTTGTTGTGACAAGGAGAATGTCAAGAAAGGTCCATGGTCACCTGAAGAAGATGACAAGCTCAAGGCTTATATTGAACAGTATGGTACTGGAGGCAACTGGATTGCCCTTCCTCAAAAAATTGGTACATATGTGCCCATCTTCTTGCTCTTAACATGAATAGTGTTCTTGTTTTGGTTCCCTTAAATATTCTCGTGTTCTATTGAAGAGTGCAATAAAGTAGTTTACTTGACGATTCAATTAATCCACAGGGCTTAAGAGATGTGGAAAGAGCTGTAGACTGAGGTGGTTGAATTACCTGAGGCCTAATATCAAGCATGGCGGATTCTCTGAAGAAGAAGACAACATCATATGTAGCCTCTATATTAGTATTGGAAGCAGGTAGCTACTCTCAGCCTTTGCCACAGAATTGACAACCTTTAAGTGTTTGTCCTTTTATTGTCTGTCCATGATGCTTGAGCTTAAAACACTGAATCTGCGTTCATAACTCGTGAATTCATATCTTTTCTGGAGGTTTTATTCTTAAGCTTTTTTACTTGGTAGTTTGTTTCTAACTTGGAAGAGGCATGTCAATGATCATATAATATCTTCTATCAACTTTTAGGTGGTCAATAATTGCAGCTCAATTACCAGGAAGAACGGATAATGACATCAAAAACTACTGGAACACGAAACTGAAAAAGAAATTGCTAGGAAAACGCAAGCAATCCATTAACAATCATCTGTCATCTACCAGTCCTGACAGAGTGAAAGAAAATTCATCTTCACAGACTTTAAGCAACTCGGCTCAAGAAAGGCTGCAATTGCATATGCAGCTGCAGAACCTTCAAAACCCTTTCACTTTTTACAACAATCCTGCTCTTTGGCCCAAGCTGCATCCTTTCCAAGAGAAGTTGCTCCTCCAATCTTTAACTGAAAGCTCTAATACTCTCGTGCAACCCATCTTGCCTATTCGCCAACAAGGGAATGGACAAAAGATTCATACCTACCAGGAAGTCACTGCTTCTCTTGTAATTCAACCAGACGTCACAGAATTGGATAATTCCAAGGTAGATGGTTCAGAGAATTCTTTGAATGCCGTAGCATCCTCGGATAGCTCAATTCCCGGAAACTATGAAAAAAACCTAATGGACTCAACTTTTGTATCGAAACAAGATGCTCTAGAGGAATCTGCTTACGCAATCCCGCATGATTCATTCCAAGCTGAGTTGGAAGATATTCTTAATAACAATACATCTGGTCTTATGGCACAGCAGGATCAGATTTCTGAGTTTGATCGTTTCAAGGAAGTTAATGGCTCCATGGACAACTTGATTTGGTGTTATAATGAGTTCCAGACAAAATCTACATCCTTGAACTC
The DNA here is from genome assembly GCA_027563515.1 of Erythroxylum platyclados. Classification (NCBI taxonomy): domain Eukaryota; kingdom Viridiplantae; phylum Streptophyta; class Magnoliopsida; order Malpighiales; family Erythroxylaceae; genus Erythroxylum; species Erythroxylum platyclados. The sequence continues at coordinate 9,488 of JAOQMM010143649.1, read as the reverse complement.
CTGGACTTGCTCTTCTGTTCTCCAGTCTGAAGGTATCTTTCAAGATTTTGAATTGGGATGCGACATGTATGAATAATATTAGGCAACTTAGTATCAGTTTATTTGGGACGGTCGTAAGTTGAGCAAGAGAAGACATACTGTCAGATATCAGGCCTTGTAAATTGTGTGAATAATAATGTAAATTAATGTCCTTCATGGGTTCTTTTGAAATCTATATCTTCCAGACTTCTTAAGTAAGTTTCAATTATCAAAATTCGACTTACTAATAACATGACGCAGAAGTGTAGAAAAGCTATAGATCATGACCTTCATTTCAGAAAATTATTACATATCATGTTTTATTCTATAACTCCAACCCACGAGCGATAACCAATACATAATAGAAATCTGTTTCAGAATCTTTAATATTTTCTGTTTGTATATTTCTCCTCCTCCGAAGCAAGATATACTAAACCAGAATAACATGTAAGAAAATTTAAGGGTATTGCGAAAATTCTTACGCTTTTTCCTTAAATACTATATAAATATAAAGAGGGACACGATACTTTTACAATAGTTGAATATCACGGGTTAGCATAAAAATATTGTTAAATTATAGAATATTTTGTATCTCTAATAACAAAATAGTTCTTAAGGTTAAATAAACTCTATGCTTTCTTTTGTTCATCGTACAAATATTTGTATATACTAGATCGAGTGGATTTGATTCAGTGGAGAGAGTCATCGATTTGTTAAATGCAACTCTAAATTGTTTACTTACTGAGTAGTTGTACGTGTCAAAAGTGATGTCAAATGTTCCTCTACAATAATTTACAACCAACATCAGTTTGTAGACATATATATCCTACGTCAATAACTTCGATAAAATCACCACCGATATAAAAAGTGAAGAAATCTTGCCTAGATTCGGCAGGTTATTCGTGGGAAATCTTGACAAGTAAGGCTCAATTTACCATCATCGCAGAGAATAAGGTCAATGTTTGATGTTACACAGTTGTTCCAAAATCTTTCTTTTTTTTTTTTGTTATCTTACTTTTCTCCTTTAATTGTTATCTTCCGAACTTTTGACTTTGTTTTCATGTGGACATTTCGGTACACTAATAATATTTGATATTTCTCCCTAAGTTTAGATTTCCACATAAAATTTTCCTGTATATGTGGATGTCTACTTACTCCATAAACGAGGATTTATGGTTGCATGTTAAAATTTGTTGGTGTGGACAATGGCCGCTTATAGATTTTGTGATATAATTAATTAAAGTTATTATTCTATTTTATACTTTTATTAGTTATATTTAATATTTTTGTACTGAAAGTAAATCCTTGAAATAATTACTGTTCATAAATGAAACATAATTATGAAATTTAATTTATATTTATATATTATTTATAAATTATTTATGGTTGTAGTTTCATTAAGACAAAATATTGAAGAAACAGTAAAACTAGCATATACTATGTTTTTTTTCTTATGAAAAAAGTAATTGTTCTCATAAATTAAATTATATAGATACTTAAATAAATATGTTGGTACTTATTATAAAAAAAAAGTTCATTAAACTAGCGCAATTATGAAGATCCTAAATGGAAAATTACTTATGTATTTGTGAATTTCATCATAATGATGGTTGTATAATTAATTCTTAGACTTGATAATACTAAACTATCTCATGTGAATATTACTATTTTTTGGTGCTCCTTATGATCTATTCTATTTAAGGAAGCTAAATCAGTATACAGTATGAACCATATGAAAATAATTGATCATGTTAATAAAGGATTCGTCATTCTCAAATAATTAGAGAAAATATTTCACTATTATTGATTAGTAGTATTTTAAAGAAATATGTGACCAAAGTGAGATGACATTTGAAAATAATATTTTCAAATATCAATTATATCCAATTAAAAATTAGCAGGAATGAACTAAACTAGATTTAAAAGAGTATATACTAATTCCATACTCTATGTCCAAAGATTAAATTATACATCATAAATATGTATGAATATATTGAGTCAAACTATTTTGGCATTTTTAATATTTAGATGGTCATGACATGTTGTTAGATATCAATTTTGATATTTGATTATAGATTGTTTAATAGAATAATTAAAGATAAATTAAAAAGGATAGTTAATTTATCTAATTCTCATTATGAAAGAATTATAATTTATAATAATCACCAACATATTTGGAGCTTGATGGATCACACATAAAAGAGTATTTTAAAAGAGAAAAATCAATTTAAATTAAGTTGAACTATGTTGTGAAGTTTGTTGGAAATGGCAGACTAAACTCTTTATGGTATGACAATTGGTTGGGGCATGGAGCACTCATACATACAGGGGTACCGACTTCATCTTCTCTTCTTCACATATGTATGAGCTCAGTTATTCAAGGTAATTCTTGGCAGTTCCCACAACAGTTGATGCACCTCCAACCTCCTTATCTACTCGACTCTAATTCCACTGATACTTTCTACTGGAAAGGTCATGCAATACATACTCTCTCTAATAAAACAGCCATAGAACTTCTACGGCGTCGACAATCTATGGTTGGCTGGTACAACATCGTCTGGAACACTTCATTAACACCTCGACTTTCCTCCATCCTTTGGCTGGTAATTCAAAACAAACTTCTTACTGCTGATCGTCTACCATATTTGTCCATCGACTGACTTTGTCCTATGTGCCAAGTTCAAGCTGAAACTCGGGACCATTTATTCTTTGCATGCCCCTTCAACCTTACTATCTGGCAAAACATCCAATGAAAGTGCCTTTGGATAGCTCCTGGAAACTCCATGACGGATATCTCCCAACACTTGCTAGGACTACCCACCAGATGTTCCCCAAACCAGTGCATTCACATTCTTGCGTTGAGTCTTGCTGTATACTCACTATGGCGAGAAAGAAATACCAGACGCTTCACTCATCAAGGCTCTGCACGGGAGGCCCTTCAATCGAACATCATCAGAGAGTTACGGGAGTTGATATTAGCAAAGAACCTACAGTTGAAATGCACGCCCAATATATTAGTATCCCTTAACTTATGATTGTTTATATCTAGGTTGTCCCCCTCCTTTTAGTTTCATCCTTTTGAATACCATTCTTACATGATATTGTAAGAATAGCAGTGGGTAATCCCCTCACATTCCCTGCGGTCTTTTTGTACTCTGTTTAATATCTTTTTTAATACCATATTTTTATTTCAAAAAAATAAAGTTTGAAAAGCTTCATGAATCAAATATGAGATATTTAATTTTATTAAAGTTAAATTATAATTGAAGTTAGAGTTATACTTTAATTTTAATTAAAAACTTTCATTTTAATTAGAAAGAAATTCTAATTTCTTTTTCTATAAATAAAAAAAGGTATAAAGGAGTTAGGACTCTTTATATTTTTCCTCTCAAGTGATGAATTCTTTTTCTCTAGTTTATGGGTAACATTAAAGGCTGAATACATAAAAAGCTTCTAGTTGACAGCTTGAGAAAATTTTTTTCTAGAATATGAATCAGGTACAATTCAACTCTTTTATTTATAACTCATATTTTTCAAATTATTTAATGAAAGAGATTTGATCTAAAAATTGTAAAATTATTTTTTCACAATGCTCATGATTCAATCACAATTAGTTTTCTAATTGTGATATCATAACCTCCTTTAATTATCTAACTTGATTAAAGTTGTTTCACTGATATTGATTTAATAAAATTAGGGTTTAAAATATATTGATGCAAAAATTACATGGTTTTACTATTGTCATGCATGTTTTTCCCTTGTATATGGATTTTCTTAATGATAATTTAAAGTACTATTTTTGTTTATTGAAACTCAAACATACTTCCCACTTATTATAAAACTTCTAAAAATTTGTTTGAAGTTTGTGGAAATCATATGCATGCTACCTCAATTTTATTTTTGGGAAAACTAGCATGCACTTCTCAAGTATGCTTGAAGATTATGAAAATAATTATTTCAAGTTTTTTTAATAAAAATATATTGCATGCTTTGGTGTGTTCTATTTCTTACAAAAACACGCATGCCTACTTTTTTACTGTGAGTTTTTGCAATTTGGTTATGCCTTTGAAAACATACGACTGCATGTCCCTTTACAATGAAGTCTTTGGAAATTAGGATTGATTATGCCTCATGTATTTTCTTTCTTCTAGAATACACAATATATATGTCCCTATAACTTTAGGAATTTAGAAACTTGGTTCTAACAAAACTTCCTTCTGGGTTGATTTATACTTGGAGATTTATTTAAGCATGCATATGTTTGGATAGATGTGGTTTTGTGATATGTATAATAGATTTTTTACTACACCTATAATTGGATCACAATTGATTTTCTAACAAAATCTTATTTACTTCTCTTGATCTTTTTATTAAATAAATTTGTTTCAATAAACGTGAGAAATTATTTATGTTATAGGACTAAACTATTGGGTGTTACCACTAAGGTTTCCTAAATATCATTTACAGTACCAGAAAGAAAATACAATCTTAATATGAACTTATCTAGAGGTTATTTAACTAATTTACAACATTTCAAATGTTATTCAAGTGTTTGGACTATATTTGGTCCATCTTTATTTAGTATTTAAACAAGCCTTTTTTCATAAAATTTATTTTGCAACGTTTTTCTTTTATAAAGATTTCATATTTTTCTGTAATTTATGTGAATTTGTTTCATAGAATATTGATGCAATAAATTATTATTGATACATTGCTAGAATTGGTCAATAACTTTTTAGTTGGTTAAGTCTCATTCTTTCTCATTTTTACTTTTTCATCACCAATAATAAGAGCAAGTAAATTTGTATAAAACAAAATATCTTCCATTTCTCACTACCAAATTGAATAGTTGGTGATTATGAATTTAATAAGATATTGCCAAATTTGTCTATTTTAAAGCGAGAGTGTATTCCAATTATTCTTGTTAATCTTTGATATGATTTAATAAAAACAATTATATTTTTATAATTAAATTGTAATTGTATAAAGTAGAATATTATTTGAAAAGTTTTTAAAAAGTTATAAGATCGTAACTATTTAAAATAATAATATTATAAATTACATTAGGGGAATAACTTTACCAAAATAGGTAGGACACTAAATATGACATAAAGAAAACAATCGAATTACATAATTATTGTGATACAATTAGCTCTTTCTCTCACTCTTGTCTTCCCTCTCTCCATTTTTTTCTAATGAATTTCCTATCACTTCAAACATTTAGACACATCTTTTTCTATACACCTTATTGCTCACTCTTAATTTGAGCATATACTTCTCCCTTTGCATATTACACACATACACACACACACATACACACACACACATAACATAAAAACACATACGTATGGTTACTTCTTTCTATAAGATGTAAAATACCCACTAATTTTTTTTATTTATACTATTAACTTTTTCCTGTTGTTTCTCCTTCACCATACCATATATAATTAAAGGCATAATTGGGGAATTATCATGGTAATAATATGCATATTTGAATCTTGTTTTCCTTTACCATTGCTTAGAAAGATAGTTAGGACTAAATTTAAATCCTACTATTTCTGTCAGGGAGTCAAAGAAAGTCATGACCATCTATTCTTTAAGCGTCCGTTTACACAACAAATATGGAAAAAGGGTGCAAGCTTTATGTTGCAAGCACTGCCTTGCTAACCTATGGAAAAAGGTATAAGCTCTATGTGACAATTTAAATTAAGTTAGACTTAAATGTGAAGTTTGAGAAACTTCATGATCAAATATGAGATATTTAATTTTATTAAAATTAAATAAATTATAATTAGAGTTTGACTTTAACTATAATTAGAATATTTAATTTAATAAAAATAATAATGAATATATATATAAACGTAAGGGAGCTAATACTCCTACTTATTCCTCTTAAAGCATTGAGTTTTTTTTTTGGCTCTATGGATACTGTTAGAGGCTGGACACTTGTACAACTCGTATTTGACACCTCATGAAATTTTTTTGATAGGAATTTGAATCAGGTACAATTCAATTACTTTTATGATTATGTTTTCAAGCTATTCAATTACTAAGATCCAATCAAGAAACTGTAAAATTTCAAATTTCTATTGTGCTTATGATTAGATCATATTTGGTTTCCCAATAGTGGTATCAAAGTATTTTTTAATTGTTTAAATTGATTAATTTTTAATAAATATTGAGGCTTAAAAACTTGTTTTAATAAAATAGGGTTTGTTTTAATTTTATGAAAATTAAAATCAAATACCCTGTGTTTATTCGTTTTCTAAAAATTAAATTTGTAAGCTTCCTATATGTGTTCTTTGCATCTGAAAGTTGGTTTAATGTGTTCTGATTTTGAAATAACATCATATGCTCCCATATTTTTGTTTGAGATCTGAAAACGAATCAGATGCATATACTTTAGCTAAGTTTTGTGAATAAACTTATTTAAAATCATTTTAGTTTCTTCTTACGATATTCTAGTTGATTGTGGTTTTTGGAAAATGAATCATATGCATACCCCTAGCTTAGTTTTTTTGTTTGATTATGATTATTTGTGCTTGTATTTGTGTGTGCGAATCATGTCTCTTATGCTGATGCCTTTATGACCGATGTTTGTGTCTCTTATGGTGTTGCCTTCATGACCGATGTTTGTGTCTCTTATGGTGATGCCTTCATTAATGGCAGATATGGCCGCTAATGAAGGAACTAGTAATTTGCTAGGGCAACATTTTCCCAAAAGTGAAGGGGTGAACAAATGGCAATTATCACCACTAGTCAAGGGCAAAGCTCGCCACTGGCAAGAACTTCAGATGCCTTAACAAAGAAGAACCACTAACAGGGAGAGGGAGGCAATGAAATACTAACGATGGAACAGTAAACAACTGCTAGAGGTGGTGAAACTCAAGAAACAACTAAAGGAGAACGAAGGGGTTAGTGGTGGAATGCGTCTAGAAACCCTAAAATTCAAAAACAATGGGGCATGTGTCACAAAGGGAGGTAGCGTCTAAAAACAAGCACTACTAGCACAAGTGTGGTGCACACGCCATACAATCCCCAATTCAATTTTATATGTTATTTCTATATGTTTTAAACCTTCATTTTTAATTAAATTGATTTAGTTGAGCTTAAATTGGTTTAAATTCCTAATAAATATGAAAAAGTATTTTTTTTAATATTTGAAGATTGTTTTCAAAGGTTTATTTTATTAGGAATATTTGGAATTTAGTTTAATTTTTAAGATAATTAAATTAGTCATCAAATCAATAATTGGAATTAAGCAAAGGTGTTAAAGGATTTTTTCATAATTTTATTATGTTAGAAATAATTAATATAGTGAGATTATATTTTTTTATGAGACCTAAAATTTTAAAATTTTAAGTCTTTGAATTAAATATTAAGCATACGTTACAAACATTATAGTTGCCTTTTATTATTTAATAATAAAACCAAAGTTTACTTTATTATAAAGCTTATTAAGCAAACTCAAAGCCACTTTAACCTAAATATGTTTTATCTGAAATTAATGGGCTTTACTTTACTAAATTTGTATAATTTGGATGAGCAAATTCGTGATCATATAAATTTAAAGGCAAGGTTGGAAATAACATATAAGATATATTCTGAAAAAGAGTTATCACTTAATGGATCTAGGAGTCGCATAAAATGTGATTGATAAATTTATTATCTCCCTAATTTAAATTTAGTTGGTTTATTGAGCAAACCCATGATTAACTATTTTTGAAAGAGATCTTAACTCACTAGGAAATTATTTTATAATTTCTCGATTTAATAATGAAGGCTATTATTTTGAATAAAATTGTGAGTATAACCAAATATTTATTAAAGTTCTTATTTTATTTAGTTTTATGGTATAAACTAATACTTGTTCCTTTATGTCTTTTGATTGTTTGATAAAATGAATGTTGATCTATCCCTGATGAGCATCTTAGATCTTAATAAGCCTATTGGAGGTTTCAGAACTTGAGAACTATTTTCAAGCAAGAAAAGAAAATGTGTGTTTCTGATAATCCATTTCCATCAGAGCCTAGTCTAGATACAGTTAAGGAAGTCTAGCAGCCATATCAACATCATATTAATGTTGTTTGAATAAGCTAAATATGTAATATTGGCTAACTTATCTCCTGAGCTTCAGAAGCAGTATGAAAGAATGAATGCTCCTACTATAATTATACATCTCAAGGATTTGTTTGGTGCACAAAATAAGGTGGAAAGTTATTAGACTTCTAAAGCATTATATTAATGCAAAATGGTAGAAGGATCTTCAATTGAGTTGCATATACTGAAGATGATTGGCTATATTTAAAAATTAAGCCAATTTATTTATGTCATGGACCATGGGTTAAGCATTGATTTGGCACTTCAGTCTCTTACTTCGAGCTTTTCACATTTCATTATAAACTTTTATCAACTTAAAAGGATGTGTTATTGCATAAACTACTGAATATGCTTAAGACTAAAAAGGGATCCTTTAAGAAGGAACATAATTTTATTCTTGTTGTTGATTCTTCTAATAGCAAGAAAAGGGCTTTAAAAAGAAAAATTATAAGAAATTGAAGGCTTCTATAAAGTAGTAAAGCCAAGAGGTATGTCAAAAAGATGAGAAATAATAAAGGTACATGTTTTCATTGTGGAGTTAATGGACATTAGAGGAGGAATTACAAAGCTTATCATGCTAGCTTAGTTGATAAGAAGCTTAAGATAGCTCCATCTTCAGATATATTTATGATTGAGATCAATCTTTCTAATTCTTTTCCATATTCTTGGGTGTTAGATTGGATGTGGTTCTTATATTTTTAATAATATGTAGATGTTAACAAGTACTAGGTCGATGAGTAAAGGCAAAATGGACTTACGAGTTGGAAATAGAGCTAGAGTTGTTGCATTAACTATAGGAACTTATAGTATAACTTTGCCTTGGCCTTAAACTAGAACTAAATAATTGTTATTATGTTCCAGTCATTACTAGAAATATCATTTCCATTTCTTATTTATATTTAAATGGACTTATCTTTATAATTAAGAATAAAAGTTGGTTTTTTATAAAGATGGTGTTTATTATGGATCTGGATTATTTACAAATGATCTATATGATTTAGATCTTGAAAGACCAATCCTTAACATAGATAGCAAAAAAAGAAGGTTAAATGACCAAAATTCATCTTATTTATGACATTGTAGGTCAGGTCATATTAACAAAACTAGAATCATAAAGTTACATAAAGAAGGATATTTGGATCCTTTTAATTATGAATTATATGAAACTTGTGAATCTTGTTTGTTGGAAAAATGCCAAGCTACCTTTTAGTGGAAAGAGAGAGCATGCCAATGATTTATTAGAGCTTACACATTCAGATGTATGTGGCCTTATTGTAGTGACCCGATTCCTACCCATAGGAATCCACTATTTAGAGAGGCATATGTGTGAATCGCATTGCATATACATACTTAATATACACAACACATGC